>VZTO01018747.1:110541-127842 GCA_013400615.1 Syrrhaptes paradoxus | reverse complement strand
CTGGGGTTTTGGGTTTTTTTGTGATACATTATCTTTTTGTACATGGCCATGTTTTATATCTGGCTACTTGGTGATTTTCCCCCTCTTTTGTAATCTGGTTACCTTTTAAGGAACGTAAAAGTTTTGCACTGGGGTGCATTTAATACCTACACAGAGAGGCAGTCTTTGAATAGGCAGGGATTTAGCAGCTATAGCCACTGTACTCTGCTTTTTAGCAGCCTGTTGAAACTCTAATGACTGATCTAATAAGCCAGAAGTATTAGAAGGTCAGAGTGAACAACATTGCTCAGTTTGACCTTCCATTATTTATGGTTTGTCACATCAGCTATATAAGCTCCAAGCCAGGGGTTGATAAGGAGCTGAATCAGCAGCCCAGGCATGACACTGCAACGTTCTCGCTTTGTGTGAATAGTGACCCTGCATTGTGGTGACCTGTGCAACCACCCATGACACATGTCCCTAAAGGTGGTCCCTGCCTGTTCACTATTTCATGTAGAAACTCTTTTTGTAAAGTTTGGGAATAACAATACAGTTGGCACTCTAACTATTTTTTTTTCTTTTCCTTAAAAGGTCTAGACCCCCAAATAATCTTTGAATTCAAAGGCTCCTCTTTTCATAACAGATCTATTTTCTTGCTGTTCAGAATGCAATTTAACTGTTAGCTAAATTATGTGGTGAAAAAAAATCCAAACATAGTCTAGAACTCGGGGGCAATCACATATCCCTCACCTGAAACTGAAGGAGCTCACCCAAGCAGCAAAATTGCTTGGGAGAGCAAGGACTGGGCTAGAAAGTGACTCACTGCCTAAGGTCAACTCCCATCTGCATTCTAGCAAAGAGAAAAATGGACTGGAGTAGGGTTGGAGCAAGCCAGTGTGTGAGTTTTGCAGTCTTCAGTATGTTAGATTCTCAGTGGGATCACAGAGATAGCAAGAAGACATCTACTGGAACAGCCCTATAGGCTACTTGTCCTGCTGTGGGATAGTAGAGAACCTAAATAGTCCAGGAAGGCAGTGTATGTACTCTGTGATTCAAACCAGGAAATTATGTGAGACAGCCACACGTATATCAGATGTTTCAATGTTGTTCACTTGTAGGTAAATCCGGGTACCCATGTTAACAGCTCTATTTTCCTTTGTTACATTAATTTTATAATTTTTATACTGTCATGATGCAAATGTGAATGTTACTTTAACGGATCCTAGTGTTGCTCCTTAATTCATCAGCGAGAGCAGTTTTCCTGGAAGCTGACAAAGTGACAATCTTGGTCGGGTCATTAAATACTGCGAATTTGTCTCTGCTTATTTCATATAACTTAACAAATCATGAAAACATACCTTTGAAGGTTGCCAATCCAAAGCACAAACTCCATGTCATAAGTAATAAGGAGTTTAAGTGTGATTCCTTTTCATTAGACAATGACAAACGCTCTGAGTTGCTTCAGTGTCTGTGTACTCATTAAACTCTTCCTAAGCTCATTAACTTTCAGGATCTGCCTCCCCTAAAAGATTTGGGGGAGGTACTCAGTCAAGATATCCCCAAGGCCAGTTACAACATTGATACCTCTTGCAATCTGATTGTGAGTTTCACAATATTTGGTGAGTTTCACCAAGCTTCAGACCACAGACCAAAACACTCTTGCAAAATTCTCAGCTCTCATTCAAAAGGCACACAACAAAACCAAAATCTATTCTGCAGTTTCACCAAAAAGGGCCTAAAATTATTGCATACTCCAAACTCATAAAACAGAAGGAAAATGCAAAATACTTAATTTGTATCATCTCATGAGAAGGCTGTACAGAACTGGTTTGACTTCTGTTACAAAGCCCAGGGAAATTCCTATACACAGTGACCAGGAAAAAACTTACTGGGATATTTCTACTGGAAAATGAAATTTATAGGCCAGGGTTGACTTAGTTTACTTTATAAATAAGACAGCTAACAGGATTGTCTTTTCTGAGGAATGAGAGAAGGCCAACAACTAATTCAGTTACATGTTGCTTCCCCCAGCAGACACATGCAGGAAGAGACCCACATTTGAGCAGTCTTGTGAGTCCCTTTCCTTCCTTTAAGCTACTGTTCTTTTGACTGAAAACTTCCCTCCCACTCCAAGTATGAGATTCTAACACTATGGAGACAGAGTAGCAGAGGCCTATATACCTGAGGAGGCACCAAATCAATTGCCATCTCCAAAAATCTGAGGTCCTAGATGAGGATGAGTACGTCCCTCCATACAGGGCAGAGACAAGTTTGATACGTATGTGGAAAGAAACAGAGGAAACAGAAGGCATTGTTTCAGTTCCTAACCCAGAGAGACTGGAGGGATAGGAGGAGCTCATCGAGATTTTGCTGTTTGTGGGTTTGGTTTGTTTTTTTTCTGAATTTTACAATAGAGACTGTGGACCCAAACCAGTTCTTCTATCTGTAAATAGTAAGCACCAGTAACAATTTTTTATTTGGTCTTTTTATGCAAGCTTGGATACTATTTTTTTGCAGTTGGCGGTGACACATTAAAATCTCCCCTAAATATGATCTGATACAGTCCAGTAAGTTCTCCTTGTTCCAGCACTTGCTAACAGTAAATTCGTTGAGATTAGACTTGCAGTTATGTGGAAAATGTAATTCATTTACTGTTATTTAGGAAACCTTAAATGGATCAAAACCACCCTTACAGAGAAACTGCCTCCTTTCTTCTGCCATTCTTCTGTGCCCAAGATCAGCAGATAAACAGTAAGCAGAGCTCTTGAATCTAAGCAGGAGGTAACAGTGTGACTGAGCTGCTGAGCTGTTCTTTCAGCAGCAGCATGGATGTAAGCTTAATCAAAATCACCACGTAACCACAGCCTAACTGTTACCATGTGTGTGACAGGCAGCGTGATGGCCTAACTTCAGATTGTGGATTCCCCTGGACAGCAGAAGTGGGTTTCACAATGCCTAAATCCCTCTGAGAATTTTGCACTTTGTGATGCTTTCCCCAAATCTTGGGACTGTGAAGCTGAAATTGCAGGTTACGTAGGTGTATGCCTAATGCCATTGTTGCTGGTTGGGACTCTGGGGTTTATTACAGTAGCTATTAATTGTGATAATAAGAAAAGCAACACACAGTCTACTATTGACTAATAGTTTGTCTACTATTGGAAGAGGATAGTATAATTAATTCAACAAATTAATTTCTATTAAGGTTTTTTTTGACTAATTTGTTGGCTATTAAACCAAAGAACTGATGAGGTTAGGTGGTTAAATACTTATTTTATGTGGTAACGTATTCTTCTCAGCCTCTTCCAGGATACTATCTTCCTTCCCCTCCCCTTCCCTCTCTCCTCTGCTCCACAAGGACATATTTCAAAAGATGCCATTTTTGAGCTTGCAAGGAATAAGCTAATTTACATCCCTTGTTTTCATCTTCATCCAGCACTCAGCAGTTGTAGTTTAACTCCCAACCTGTAAGTATAAATATTTTCTGCTTTACGCTCATGTATACATCTGCAATTTACATGCCCATGTGCCACTTGCCTAGGTATAAATTATTTCTAACCACTTTAATTTCAATTAAATATGTTTTATTAACAAATGCAGGTTCAGAGTAAACTAATTAGACATTAGAAAAAAACATATAGTAAGACTGAAATTCCAAAGATCTTTTAAACTGCAAATTACATTATTCAAGCAGTGGGAAAACAATACAATTACATGCAAGGGCTTGTAGAGACTTGTTTAATGCATGACGAACATGCTGACCAAATACTCAGTCCTCCTACCTCTCTATCCCAGAAGTATCTGAAAGGAACAGGACAGCTGTAGTCTTCCTGATTTTGGGCCATCGCAGAGAATGGGATGACAGATGTTGAGCTATTCTTTCAGCGCAGGCGGGAACTCCTCTCTGTCAAACAAAGAAGATTGACAGTCTCAGAGCCCAGTTTATTTGTATAAAAAAGCCAGCTGCTTCTTTAGCAGTTGAAGGCAGTATTCCTAGCATAGCAGAAAGTAGATGAATAAATTAATAACTACTAACATGATGTTATCTGTTGAATGACTCTGTGGAAACAGTAATTCCATAAAAAAGTAGCATAGACTTAATGTCAGTTTTCCCCACAGAATGAAATGTTTCTCTACTACTGAACATGTCAGGTTCCTAAATTCATACTTGAAGCTGTCCCCAAGTTTTGTGCGAGATCTAATTAATACTTACCACTATCACATATGAAAAATGGACTGCAACTTGTATAAAAAAATAATAGTAATTTTAAGCTTTCTGCCTCATGATCAATTTTTTCCCACTGTTAACAAATTTCTAATTTAGCAATGAGTGCACTTTAACCATTTCAGAAAATCCATTTATCTATTCAATTTCTCTTTTATCTATTTTTAATACAGCATGATACAAACTGATACTTAAAAGGGTAGTTCTCTACGGTACTAGTCATTTTTCTCATCAGCCAATAACATCTAAGGAAAAAAAATAGTTTATCCCATAAAAGTAAATTTCGAATGTCAGTATCTGAAAAATACAGAGACAGCATCCAGGCAAATTATGGTCCAATTTCAAATATTTACTAATCACTACAACTGCAAATTCCTTCTAATTAACTGTCATCCCCCTCAGCCCGACAGACTCGGACCGGAGCATGGGGAAGTATGTGATTTACCGTTATCCACCTGTACACGCTTTGTGTGTGTTATTTTGAAAACTTGAGATTCGGGGTTGTTGGTGATGAAACTCTCCCAACTCCCAGCCCAGTTAGCGGCCCCCGGGCCTCGTCTCCGCATAGGCAGCGCCAGCCGAGGCCGACGGGGGCACCGAGGCGGGCTCCCCTCCGCCGCCGGGACGGCCAGGGAGCGCCGGGGAACCGGGACGGCAGCGCCTCACGCACGCACCTGCCCCCGGAGGCAAATGGCGCCGCCGCCCCTCACTCTCGGCGGCAACGCGCCCCCGGGGAGCCGCCGTCCCGCCCAGCAAGGCCGTACGTGCGCGGGGTGGGCCGGGCCCCTCACCCCGTCCGCCCCACCACCCCGCCGGCCGTTACAGCCGCCCCACCCGCCGCCAGACAAGTAGCGGCACTCGGAGAGCGGAGGAAAAGCGCTCCGCTCCGCTCGCGCTGCCGACGAAGCTTGCCCCGATCCCTCTGCGCGCACGGCCGCCTGTGAGGGCGCCGCCCCCGCCGAGAGGGCGGACCGAGGCGGGAGCGGGCGGAGGGGTGGAACAGGGGGTGGAGAAGGGCTGGGCAGGAGAGACCGCCGCCGCTCCTGTCCGCCCGCGCCTTTTGTGCTGCGCCCTCCCAGCCTGACAGCGGGGAGGGTCGGAGTGATTGCGGGGGAGGGCCGCTGCTGGGGGGTGTGTGAGGAGTGCGTGTGAGTGTGTGTGCACCGAGCAGCGCGCTGGGGTCTGCGGACTCGGTGGTGCCCTGCCTCATGTCCCTCCCGGAGCGGGAAGGCACCAGCAGGTTGCTGGGGAGGGGCTGGGTGTGTTCTGTCTGTACACACAGGTGTGGTCGGTGTGAGTCCGGCGCGGGGGGCGGCGGGCCGGGTGGAGGGTCGTGGCTGCGGGCTGCCAGGGAAGCCCAGGCTCTCCACCTGAACTCGGGAGGCCCTCTGACAGGCATAGGAGTGTTCCTTCTTGACATGCTTAGGCCCAGCCATCTTCAGATGGGCCCAAGCATTTATCGCAGTGTTGTTTCCAGCACAGGGACAACCCTCCCTACCCCGTGGCGAAAGTCTGTACTTATTTAGTTATATTTTTCCCCCCTCTGTGAAACAGGCAACTACAGTAAACTTCAGATGAGACTTTGCTCTGTGAAGAACAGTTTTCCATCAGCACCATAGTGAGCGGCCTTTCCGGGGAGTGATGAGTTTTACTACCAGCTGCACCCACCTCACCAGGAGTTACTCTGGCCTTTTATCTTGTAGCTCTTGTACAGACCAGTTGTTAGACAACTAGCTAAGCATAACAAGAGCAACGACTTTGGCTTCTCCTTGTGTAGGTCTAAGTGGTCTGCCCCCAGCAGATCTAAAATGTCAGCCTGTGTGTTCCCTTTGGAGCTGGGCTCTGTGCTGCCATCTCCACTCCTGCCATTTCAAGCGTCTGCATTGCAATTCATTGTCCAACAGAGCTCTTCCTCTTCACTTCCGGACTAATGTTTTTCTCTGGTTAGTCATGGCAGAAATGCTGGATCCAAAGGTCAGCTGAAGTCGTTCAGAGCTTCCTGCTGGTTTAAACCAAACCTGCCTGTCTGTAGTTGCCAGGTATACAGGTCACCTTCTTGACAGATGTTGCAAGAAACAGGGCACTGATTCCTACCTAAATAGCCCCATGGTTTGAGTCCTGGTGGAGACTGACCTTTCTCAGAAATTTTCAGGGCATTTCAGGCCAACATTACTTTGGGAAAAAAAAAAAAATGGACCCAGTCACCTGGACAGGCACAACGTGTTAGACTGCTTCAACATGAAAGCTCAAGATCTCTGCTCATTGCATGGCTCCTGAGATTACTTTCTAGTTCCCAGCAGGGCTGTACAGTTATTCTCCTCCATCAGTTCATGCGTATCAGGAGTGCACAGATGCTTGTGTTCAACAAGGGTAAAATCAGTGAAAAATACAGCCACGGTGAGAGTGAGCAGATTGAGGTTAAGGAGAACATCACGCAGGGTAAACGTTCTGGACAGTTGTGTGCAGGGTAACATACCAGCTGGGAGAAAACACTTTGTCAACGCTAAGTCCCTCCCAAGTACAATCCCAGCGGTGACTTGCCTGTTCCCCAAGCAACAAGGAAAAAGGTGAACCTGCTGATGAAAATATTAAATATTCTCCTGTTCCACAGGTACTAGATGTAGTCCAATGAATGCACATCAATCTGGCATGAAAAAAAAAAATTGAGACCCTTGGGGTTTTGTAGGAATTGGCAGATACATGGTTTATTAGTGAAGATGTGAGCAGAAATCTCCTGCTATGGAAAGAAAAACCTGCCACGTATAAGGAGGTGTTGGCAGCCTACCTCTTTGGGACTAACTGGATTTATGATGTGGAGGCGAATGGAGGGAATTTGCTAAGGTGGTCTGGATCCCTGGGGAAGGAGGGGGGCAGCATCCGTCCCGCCCTGTACGAAAGTAACACAGACCAAGAGGGACAAAGAAAGGCCGTTTGTCAGGATCGGGCCCCCCCGTGCTCAGCCAGTGCCGGCTGGCGGCACCCGAGGAGTATTCCAGGTAAAAGGTGGCTTTCCTTCGCCCGTCTGGGGGAAGATGAGGAAACTCTCGCTTCTTATACCCCGCATCTGAGTTCGCCTAGGCTGTTGCATCCTTTAAAAATACATATATGTAGTTCTCGGCTCTGCTGAATCGCCTTTGAAGATGTTTACCCAGAGAGACGGCGCTGCAGAAGCACTTTATTGCAACATAATGCACTGGGGGAAAAAATAGAAGGGGCTCATTATTGTGGTTGATAAACATAGGAAAAGCACATGCTTGACCTTTCATTTGTACAATTAATTGTTCCAGCAGAAAGAAAATGAGTCTTAATTGTGCACAGCTTCCTAGAGGATCAGCTGTGTGTGCTGCTCCGCGCTCAGGGGAAAACGCTGCGAAGTTTTCCTGAGGGCTTTTACTGTCCACTAGAGCAAGAAAAAGAAGAAAGGAAGATAGCTATATCCCCCTTTTCCTAGTTATTTCCGCCTCCCCCCCAAAGAGAAGAATATTGAACTATAGTTCTATTAAGTAACCTGCAACGTTTAATTCAGTTCTGTAAAACGGACTTTTCCTCGTGCGTTTTCAGTGCTGTTTAGCGCCTGTAATAAGGAAACATGAGCAATCAAACGCCTTTTCAGAGTTCAAGATTTAGCCTAAACCAGCACCTTAAACCGGCGATCTGAATTTGGCTGTCAAATCCCCCTGATGGCCGTGGGTGGCCGTGGGTAGGAACGGGACTTCCCACGCCCTGCGCTGGTGCCCAAACGCCGCGCTGCCCGTGGGCTCCCAAAGGGCTGCTTACTGTGTCCCCAGGCAGGACTCTCGACGTTCAAAACCCCTCTTGGGAAACGAGCCTCTTTGGTCAGTGGCTGGGGGGCATCACCCATGGGGAACGGAGGGATCGGGCGGCGGGGGCGCGTCCGGGACGCAGCGGGAGGCTGGGGACGGGCTCGGGGCCGCGGGACGGACCAAATTCCTCTCACGGCACTGACAGTCCCGCCGGCCCCGGGGGGCTGAAGCCCGCTGGAGACTGAAGTTTTGCTTCTTTTAGAACCGCCGGAAAAGTCCTTTTGTGTGACCCCGGGTGATGATTAATAACCCCCCGGCACCGATCCTGCCCCAGCATCGCCCCCGGGAGCCGCGGGGCTCATCTCCAGGGATCGGGCCCTGCCCGCGTGGCGGATGAGATCCCGCCCCGAGAGTGTGGCCGTCTTAAACGCACATCTTACCGATACTGGTTTTTGAAGTGGAATCACAACGGGCACATTCTGTGCTCCTTAACAGAGCACAACGCCCGTTGACTTCTATCCCATTGACTTCAATGGGAGTTTCGCTCCATTAAGGACTGCAGAATTTGGCCTAAACTGACCACAATAATTTTGCTGCTGGTAACGGAGCTTCAAAGCCGTCTCTAATTAGCCGACGAGCAAGAATCGTTAAACACGCTGTACAATTCAGTGTGTGCTAAGCGGGGGCTGCGGAACACCTGAGCAGCCCCGCTCAGACCTGGAGAAGCTTAGGAACCGTGTTCAGATAGAATTGCAACTTCTGCGGGGACAAGAGCGTCTGACGAGACACTTCATAGCTGCTGCGTTAGTGTGCGAGCAGGAGAAATTAAAGCTCCGAAAAGTTATGGAAGATTTGATCATATACTCAGCTTTTTCCCTCTTCAAAGATGCATTAAAAAGAGTGACAATATACGCCGCTGCTTCTATTTATCAAAGACAAACCCAATTAGTTGTGTTTATCCATTACACGGAGCACTCTTCAGGAGCTATGCTAAAGTGTCCCAGAGCGCCTCCGAGCAGTGAGGAGCTGCAGTTTGGGCTGGGATGAGTTTCACTACGATCTGTCACCTTCACGTGTAGCTTTCTGTCTAACATTTTCTCAGTACCGGGAGGTGGAGGGGGAAACACAGCAGAAACAAACTCAATCCGCTTTAGCTGAATTCAGCTGTAAAGGCACTTTCATTACACGATGCGCTTGCCGCTTGTGGGCACAATCTCTTTCCTCAATTCCGCAGCTGTAAATCCAGCAGTGTGAAGAAATATCTCGCAAACATTGTTATTCAATAGCCTAATTCTTCGGGGCTTATGCACGTACATTTAAATCTCTGCAGACTGTCTATTATCTGTAAATTTTAGTTTGGAAAACAGCATTTTCCTCTTGAGATAAAATATTCAACCAGTGGGAATGGTGCAAACGCTTTCGTTTCTTCAAGGTGAAATGCAGCAAGAAAAAAAAATAAATATAAATGTTAAACAGCGTAAGGCGATCCGTAAAATCTTTTCGAAGAACTAACCCATATTACAAGAAAAACCGTCCGAAATCTCAAGGCATAGCCAGTGTATTAGTCATCTATATTTTTTTTTTAATCGACGGAAGTTTTGGTCAGTATTCTAGGCAAAATATGCTCAACAGATGATAGTGGAGATGCAGCCAGAAAGCAACTCCAGCTATTTAAACTGCCAAATGAGACATAAAGCCGCATTGTAAAAATCATCTGGAAAACAGGTTTTCCTATTGAAGTCTCTGTGTGTTAATTACTGTGATCTGGAAGAGCTCTGTATCTAAATGCCTGGAAGCCGACTTTCACCCCGTATATGTAAATGAAGAAAGTGCTGAATCTAAGCCAGAGGGTTCATGTTCGGATTCATTTCCGTGCATGCCTAGACATTAATATGTGTTCATGTAGGGTTCGTACTGTACGAGGTGTTATTTCCTTATAAAGAAACACCAGGTCTCGCTTTCCATTCTCCTTACAAAATTATTCGCATTATTTATGCTACATTGAGCGATCTAATTTCTTCGTGATAGTCAGCTAATTGCTCTGGCAGGTAATTAGAAGCGGTTTACAACGTAAAGGGCTTTTGCGGTGCCCCTCGGATTATTAAGTTGCTCTGTAAATTATACCATATTTGCCGAAGAGAGGGAGGGGGAAGGGGCTGACGATCTTTTGAGAAGTTCTCCTGCGATCAGAGCTGAAACACTTCCCCGTCACCCCCCAACACTTAAAAAATGGGGGGAGGGGGCTCTTCCAGGGCTCGGAGTCGAATTATTCTCAAGCACGCGATCTGAAGCCCATTTTGTTCGTGCTCACTGGTCCAGAATAACTTGGCCATAATGGCCGGGAATGGGCCAGGTCTGCAGTAAGCTTCCTGAGCCCTGGCAGTATCCAGCAGGCATGTGGGAAAAGAATGGCTTAAATGGGGACATCTGTTCAGTGTTGCTCATCTCGCTCCTGCGGCCAGGTCGGGTTAAGAGAATAACCTGTTCACCAACTCGCCTCCTTCCCGCTGCTCGCCTGCCTCCCTTCCCTCGCTCATCAAGTTAATAAGGCTGCTTGGGGATGGGGGGGAGAGGGGGGTGACCTAATTGCTCTGCCGTATAGGCAAATAACGACAGGGAAAGGTGGCAGCTACATTGTAAGAGGAACAGTAAATACATCAAAATTAGGGACTCTCAAGTCAGATCGCAGGAGTTCTGCATTCAAGAGAAGGCTGCGGTGCACACCGAGTGCGCGAACAGACCTGGACAAAAACCTTCCTGGTTTGTTGCTCTGAAGGTACGTCTTTCCCGGAGGACCAAGGATACTTCCACTTCACAAACGGCAGCAAGCAAAGATTTTTTTCCCCCAGATTGACACTTTTGTGCAGTTGGCAGAACATACAAATAAATAAATGGATACATACCTGCGTGGAAAGCTTTCCTTTCCCTCTGTGTTCTCTGCGGGCTATGAATTTGGGTGCTGTAGGATTTGTATATGCGAGTGTATCACACCCACATATTTATATACACGCACATGTACACACGCGCGCATGTATATATATATATATTCGTATAGTTATGTATAAATAGCTTGTATTTCGGGCCATGACCCAGCCTCAGGCATCCTGTCTGATGGGAACACCTCAGGCATCCTGTCTTACACACTGATTTTTCAGACTTTTACTGTATCTTGTCACCCGTTTGTAAAGCTCGTGCAATGTTTTGAACACATGTGTGGTTAAACCGTCGGACCCAGAGCAGCTCCTAGATTATTTGCAATTAAACACAATTCCCAAAGTAACATTTATCTTCCCGAAACTGCGATTGCAATTGTCAAGCGTCTGGAGGAGACGCGGGGTAATCTGGAAGCATTACCTCCTCTGCTAAGGGAGCAGAATGAAAAGAAATCAATACCGCTGAGGAGAAGAATTTAGTAGTTTTTAACTGTAAGTGGTGCCTGGGAGAAAGTGATATATAATAGGAAGAAAACAGCAGCTTAAACAAATCTATTCTAGGAAGGATCGAAGGCACAGTCTCGGCGGCGGGGGCTCCGCGCTCTGCCCCGCCCGGCCGCCAGCGCCCAGCCCGGGAGCGGGCTCTCCCCTCCGGCGCCTCCCGGTACTTACATGACCGCCTGGGAACCGCCGATGCGAGCACAGCGACAACATATCGGGGCGGGGGGGGGGGGAAATAGAGGGGTAAGGAGGGAGAAGGCGAGGGAGGGGGACCAGGGCAAAAAAGGGGAGAAGGAGGAGATGAGGATCGGATCTGGGCGCTCACCGGCAATGTAAACAGAGTGGGTGTGAAGGTGCCTCTTCCTCTGCCTTCCCAGGCACACACACACCGGTATGTGCACGGCTAATCTAATTACGGGGACCTTTCAGAGGCTCAGCCAGTCTACGTGTTTGGGGTTTTTTGTTTGTTTTTGGTGGGGTTTTGGTTTGTTTGGTTTTTTTTTTTTTTTTGGCACAGGCCAAGACAAATAAATAAATAAATGCCGAAAGACATCTATGTGAATCCCCTCCGCCGCCTACGAGCAGGCAGGTGAACGTGTGCCCACACCAAAAGTGTCGCAGCGAGGAGCCCGGAAGTGCCGGGCATCTCCCCGCTGCCTGGGCGGGGGACCCGCCGGGCCGCGCATCGCCGCGGGGTGGGCGGCGGGACGGGGAGCCCGGCAGGGTTAGCAGGTACCTGGAACAGAGACGTTTGCAGTGATGGAATTAAAAACGCTGGTAACCTACACAGCCATAGATGCAGGCACCTGCGCCCACGCACTGCGTGGTAGTGCCGGGCTGCACCGGGTGCCCGGCTGCGAGCCCCGGGCAACGAAACTACCCACTGAGGCAGTGAGAGGAACGTCGCAGGTAAACCACAGCAATACAGAGGTGCGAATGAGGTTAAAGAACGGCATTAATCATTCCCTTCGGTCAGTGACCTCCAGGTATCGCACGGTCCTTTGTGGCTGGTGGCTGTTTTCTTTCGTTTACGTGCTATTCCCCTTTTTCCTCTCCCCTTTCGAGCCGAGCCCTCCTGCGCCTTCAGAGTTGGTTGTCACCCTGCGGTAAATCTTCCAGGTGACAGCTTTCAGGTGAAGATAGCCGGCGGAGGGGACGCCGGGGGCGGCCGGCGCGGCGCGGTGGGGCAAACCCGGGGGAAAGGGAGCGACTTCCAGCGCCCCGGGGAGGACGAGGGCAGGGCCCGCCGTGCAGCGGCTTTTACCCGGGCAGAGCACGGGAGCGGAGCCGGGAGGCTCTGGACGCAGAGGGGCCAAGGTTCAGTCCTCGCTGGGCGCTGGCAAGCGGCGGAGCGGAGCCGTGCGGTCGGAAAGGCGGGAGGTGGGTCAGGCTCGGACCTGTGCGTCCGTAAATTGGCGCAAGGGTGGCATGAAATGCGCTTCCTGGCTAATGCTGACATCCAGCATACGGCGTGGGCAGCAGGCGGTTTAACCTTTCCAGCTTCGCCTTTTCAAACAGCATAGACTTCTGTTTCCCCAAAGAGAAATTCCCCCCCCGACACACACCCCTGTAGACAGCCAGGGACCCCTGGAAGAGCGGGCTATCCATCTCCCTATCCGCTCGTAGGGCGGAGGGCCAGGGTTTTCTCCGAGGAAAATCCCCCCCGCCCCTGGAAAGGTTAACGACAGCTATCGCTGTGGCTAAAGTTCGGAGATTGCTAATGTACATTATAGACACAAGACGTTAGGTAGACTTGAGCAAGTTGTTACCAGGATGTAAATTAGGTCCCAAAAGCTGTTGTCCAAATCGAAGAAACAGAGAAATTAATCTGGGAGACTATCCATCATAGCCTGTAATAAAGGGAGCGACATGGATGAGACAGATGATATGATTAAGGAGCTGTGGTCGTTTTAATTAACTTTTTGCTGTCCTGTAATGATCAAACTGGTCAACAGACCCGGTCAATAAGCATGTTAATATCAAACAAATAAAACCAGGGATGATTAAAAACCTCCTGGTTTATTAAATTTGAAATTCAAATGAAATTTATGCTGCAGATGCATACAGAATGCTAATAGATTTTAGCTTTATTGAGAGTGGATCCCACAGGTTTTCAAGAAACAGCACCAACATTTATCTACTCCCGTACATTAAACTTCAAATGGAAAAAAAAAGTTTTAATTAATTTCTGGAAAACCTCTCCTTGCTGGCTCCCCCCCCGCCCCCACCTGCATATTATGTTGATGTACTGCACCCTTAAGTGCAGTGGTCAATAACGCAAATGCAAACAAAATTGTAAGCTTCCTTAAATCCTTTGCCCAGCAGGCGATGTATACAAAGGGGGAATGTTACATATATTTCCGTGGTGAATTCAGAAAAGATCAGCTCACCGCTCTCAAAGTTCAGAAGCTGCTGCTTTTCCAGTTTTAGGGAAATTATCAAAGTAGCAGGAAGATGCCACTGACAGAAGTTTTGTGATTTCTACTCGATTCTGATGCATTTGCCTTTTTTTCTCCCTCTCTGTCCTTGTAAAGACTCCCACGACTATTTTTACAACGCGGTTTTCATAATTTCCAACACGGTGCCTTTAAAGGAAAAGCACACTGAAAATCAAGGACTTTCGCCCCCAATTCAAAAGAGCCCGGGCAAGCATCGGAACAAACGAACACGAAAAAGATCAAGAGAGGACACATTTCCTCTGGGCAGACAAGTGCAGACAAAATACAGATGCGAAAGACCCACCCGGCGAGGCTCTCCTAAAAAAGATATGTCACTAACTCCTTCTCCTTCCCCGATGGATGGCAAAGTCTCTCAGACTTTCTGGGGCTGAAAGGAATGCCTGTCGATCTTTTTACCTAACCTGGCACACCACAAAATGCGATTTTCTGTTCCTCTAAAATATAATGCTCACGACGCTTGTTTTGCTCTTACGCTTTCTGATTTATGTCTTAATAGTTACTCCCCACCTCCATCAGATAAAAGAAGCAGAGATAAAAAGTTAATAAGCATTCATACAAGGGAGTATCTCCGGGAAATGTTCTTCCCCTCTTCGCGGGTGATAGTATTGATTAAATTAAACCCGAAATTTAAACAAGTGTGCATTAGGTCTCTAAAATGAATATCATTATAGCAGGAGACCAAAGCAATGAAGTTAATTCTTTTTTATTTGTTAAACGGAGTTCCCTCCTTCCCCCACCCCTTCCTCCTTCTGGGCTGGCCTGTCACGCCTTCTCAACAGGCTAAAATCATTCAGAGCAGCTCGCGGAAAGAAACGCGACATTTATGGTAACCGTCAGCCTTCAGAGAAAGAAAGCAGTTCATTAATTTACTTCACTCTTACTTCAAAGTATGATAATGTACGTTACCCCCTTGATCAATAGATATGATGTACAGTCAATATCCCCACGACACGTAAACGGGTCAAAACCGAGGCCGAGAAAAGGAAAAAAAATCAGCCCCCACGAAAAAAAAGCTCTGTGAGGACGTTGGTGCGGAAAACCCGCCGGGGGTGAGAGCACCTGGGCGAGCGGGGCCGGGCCGGGGCGGCCCCCGAGGGGGGCTCCCTCCCGGGGTCGTCCTGCACCGCCTCCGCCCGTCCACGCGGCCTCCCGGCGCTGGGCGAGGAGAGCGAAGAGGGCATCTCTGACCCCCGGCTACTCCGGGATTAGGGGGCGGGGGCCGCCCGGGAGCCAGTCCCGGTTGTGCCGGTGCTGCTCCGGTAGGCTCCACCGGGGATGCGCTCCGCAAAACTCCTCCGGTTACCTCAAACCGGGACTTCTCTCCTGGGGGAGCTTGCGAGACTCCGCCGCCAAGAATCGTGCCCGAAACGGCAGGTCTGAGAGGGGAGGTGTGAGCGACGGCAGCCAGCCGTCGCCTGAAGTGTTCCCCCCCTGCCCCCACCCGCCTTGCTGCCACAAGTACAGAAAGAAACGGACTGAGCAAAGGGGAACCGGGGGGACCCTGCGAAGACATGGGATGTTCCCGCACTTGCCCATCGTTGCGAGAATAATAGTAACGCTGCAGATGATTCTGATGATATAAAAATCCAAACAAACGTAAACCGCTCCGAGAAAAAAACAAACAAACCAACCAAATCAAACCCCACAAAAACCTGTTGTTAGATTACGTACACGGGGGGGCGGTGGGTGATGGAAAGGGGAGGCCGGGACGAAACAGCCCGACCCGGGGCGAGGGGACTCTGCGGACCGGGACAGGGACTGTGGCCCGCGCCACTCGACGACGTGACTGCGTGAGGTCATCAGCGCCGTCGAGCCCCCCGCGGGGGGGGCGGGTCCCGGGATTGGCTGGCGGCGGCTCAGCGGCACTTCAAAGCCGGCGAGGGAGCTACAATTGTGGTGGAATGGGCGGAACCGATCATTGTATTGCACACCTCTAAAAAAAACACTGCCTCTGATTTATCAATATAAAAAAGATCCTCTGAGAGGAGGGCACTTTTGTGTGATGGCAACTTCACTTCTAGGGGTGAGTCTAAGGATTTTTTCTCTTGCTGGTTTAATTAGTTTCTTTTTATTGTCGATTGGAGGGGGTTAAAATAACCCCTGTCTTGACCGGGAGTATCAGTCTCCTCTATTCAGCCTTCCTCCCCCCCCCCTTTTCTTTTTTTTTTTAACTTAAGTACAAGTGAGTTTAGGAGAAAAGAAAGAGCGAGAGGGGGAAAAGGGGGCAGAGTCACTTTTCAGTGACCAGGAAAAGGTTTTAAGGGCATTTGTAGAAACAACCTACAGCGCCTGGGCTGTGCTGTTCCTGTGTCCCCGGAGAAGTGGCCTTTCTTCTTTACATGTGACTGCTGGAAGGAAAAAAAAAGAAACCAAACCCAGCACTATCGTTTTTCGTGTGCAATTTCTAATTTACAACAGATTGTGGCTTTTATTTCTCTTTAAAATAACACAACCCGCCGTGTCCAGCAGGTACGTTGAACTTGTATATACATACATATGTACATATGTTACATTTATATATATATTTAATTATCGTTGGTACGTAAATTAGGCTTTTTTTAAGGAAGGGTTTTTTTTAAGAGTAATTTGATAATGCTGCAATTGTGTATTTAAGAAAACAGTCTTACTGTCCTGAGAGACGGGGACCAGTCAGGTCCCGGGGAAAGGGAACAGGCTGAAATGTAGCTGCCGCCGTGCCGGGGGCATCTTTAAAGCTACGGTAACAAACGCAACTTTTCCCCCCCTCTCTTCTTTTACCCCCTTTTTTAACCCTTCCCCACCTCCTCCGTGGGAGAAGGGTTGGATGGTGAAAACAAGCCCCGGAAGGCGCTGGGAGGCAGAGCCGCCGTGCCGCCTCCGGAGAAAGGATCCTCCCGCGGGAATCCCGAAACTTTGCAGCCGGGGCCGGGCGGCGGAGCGGCGCGGTGCGGAGCGGGACCGGGCCGGTCGTGGGGCGCGGGGTGGCGGGCGGCGGCGGGGCCGCTCCATCCCTGACGCCGGCGGTGCGGCCCCTCTCCCCTCTGTGCCCGCAGGAGGAACCGCGGGTAGGCTCCACGCCGCTGGCCATGCTCGCCGCGACCTGCAACAAGATCGGCAGCCCCAGCCCTTCGCCGTCTGCCCTCTCGGACAGCGCGTCCTCCTTCGGCAAANGCGGCGGCGGCGGCGGGGCGGCGGGACAGGAGACCGCGGCGCACCAGCCCGTCTTCATCTCCAAGGTGCACACGTCGGTGGAAGGCCTGCAGGGTANAGATCGGCAGCCCCAGCCCTTCGCCGTCTGCCCTCTCGGACAGCGCGTCCTCCTTCGGCAAAGGCTTCCACCCCTGGAAACGCTCCTCCTCCTCCTCGTCCTCGGCGGGCAGCTGCGGCGCCGTGGGCTCCGGTCTCCCGGGCTTCGGCGTGGCGGGCGCGGCGCGCAACGGCTCCTCGGCGGCGGCAGCGGCGGC
>VZTO01018747.1:6443-108396 GCA_013400615.1 Syrrhaptes paradoxus | reverse complement strand
CTTTTTTTTTTTCTTTTTTAATTTTAACAAATCGCTTACCTCTCCGAGTCCAAATTTCATTCCGTTTGCTGGTGCATTTGTTTAATTCCCGTTTTAGTAGGATTCGCAAAATACGCTGAAAATAATTAGGTCGAAAGTCGTGTGTTTTTTAACTCCAAACAAATGAAGAAGCACCGTGGGTTNTTTTTTTTAATTTTTATTTCTTTTCCTGTCACGAGAAAGCGTTATTGTTGCAGTCCTGGTTCACTGCATCCTTTTTCTGGACTCGTTCCTTGAAGTGTACATCATATCGCACTTCAGGGTATAGGTTTTGCTTGAATATTAATTTAGGTAGGCATACAACTGTAATTAAGCAAACAATATTTGATAAATGTTGAATGACATTTAATTTAATGGAGCATGTACTTATTTGCATTTGCTGGCAGTTCAGGTATAGTTACAGTGAGAGTTCTCCTATATTTCATAAAGTGGGTTTGCCACAACCCATGTATTAAATAAACTGTCCAAGTGAAACTGAACTAACGTTGGCCTATGTGTATTTCCTGAAAATAATATTGATAAATGTTAATAAACACTCCTGACATTTACATTAATGGTTTGCAATGCTGCAAACTAATTGTCTCATTGTAATGTTGAAATAATTTGGATATTTCACATTGAAATGGAAAGCCCTTCGCTGGAACATTTTAGATTTGCATTTTAAATGCATGAAATGTAATTGATTTTTATCTGTAATATTTTAAATGGTATTAATAAACACCAGATAAAACATTCTACCTTAGGTCAGCCAATTGTTCTTTTTTTTTTAATTCTATCATTACAGGCAATGATTTACTTTGAATGCATATGGCATGAACTGTTCTCTAGAGTTTCTGAGAAAAGTGAAAATACAACGAATTCAATCCTGTTGTAAATTGCAGCACCTAATGAGAACAGCTTTGAGGTGCTAAAACAAATAAGTTGGGATTCTGCTTCGAGCTTTTCGTAGTGCACTAGCAGAGGAAACTAAAGGAAAGGCGTTAGCACCTTTTTCATTATTACTTTTATTATTTTTTAAATTAATTTTATTATTTTTATTTTTATCAAACTAACAATGTGGTGCCCCTCTCAAAACCAACTGTGTATGAAGGACTGCTTTGCATATACCTCCTCCTCCAACTTTATTTTCTGCGTAGAGCCAGATCTGTTGTGAGAGGCGATTTACTATTGAAATGCTAAAGGTGATTATTGCTTTAAGAGACAAAATAAAAAGTGGTCTGCTGCTTTTATTTTTAGGTAAGGTGTTTGCGGCTGGAAGCGATGCTAATTGCCGTAGTGAGTTCTAACTTCTGCAGGTCTCCCGGGGTGGGAAAGTTCGTGGCTGTGCGTGAAAACTCCCTTCTCGTCTGGGGATGTTTTCACCGCAGGATTGGGAATGGGGCTATGGGGTCCTGCCAACCAGCCAGTCCAGCGCCTCTGTCCTTGCTGTGGCCTTTACATCTTGTCCATAGCTGTCCCTGAACAACAATAAAAATAGCGCTGAGAGGGTTTTCTAAAACCTGACGTCTTTTGCTCAAGACAGAAAAGCAGCTACAGCATTTAGTCAGTGTTTTGGTGAAAAAAACGGTAACGCTTTCTCTTAACACTTTTTATGGGGGGGATGTGGGGGAAATGTTGGTCCTGTTTGGAAATCTGGCCTCTTGGGTTACATTGGGAGGTGTTGCTCACTTTCAAGGTACTGAAGAAATCAGAGCTAGAGCATGGAATCTGCATAGCAGGCAGATCTTTTGTGAATACTTGTAAAGCACGTTATTAGCAATAACCTAAACAGCGTTATTAGCGATAACCTAAACAGCAGGTATTAAAATGCAGAGCAAAAGAGTGAAGACAGTCAACTCCAAATGTATCGAAGATTTTGGTTCTGTGCATGGTGTATGGATTAGAAGGGGCTTTTAACATGCACTGGAAAGAGGGGTTGTTCTGGTTGAGTTTCTCTGAACTGCGTTCTATTTTTGCTTCATTACAAATGCAACCATCAGAGGCCTGCAAAGTTTCCTACTGAAACAAAACAGAAGTTTGATCTACTTTTTTTTCAGTATTTTTTCCTTTTTTTCTTTTCTTTTTTTTTTTTTTTTCCCCCCCATTTTTTATTTAGCACCATGTGAATGGAGTGGTGTAGCAGCAGCTGATTTCCCCAGTGGGAACAGAGGCAGCATTTATGTTACCTGGAGGTTTCCATCCTGGTGGAATAGGGTGAGCACCAAGTGAAAAGGAAAGGGAAATGGAGCAGTGGGTAATTTCCAGTACTGCTTTTCTGCTATCCCCCTGAAAAGAAAACATTACCAAAGTGCCACTACCCGGATGCTTGCTGGTTTGTTTGGAGCACTAGTTGCTCTGTCTTGGGGAAGTCTAGCAGTGGAATAGAGCCGACAACAAAACTCATACTTCCTCTGGGAAGGAGCATGTGCTTCTGCCGCCCAGGAGCTGCTGGTTTGGTTCTGGGCTGTGTGAGAACACACGTATTTTTTTCTTTTACCAGCAAAACCCAGCAGTTGAAGGCTGAATAGCTGCTTTTTGAAGTTGATTTACTTTTACTAAACCCTTTCACATAATGGCATTCAGTTGTTTGATAGGAGCTGGGAACTTGTCTGTGTTGCGCAGACCAAGGTAGAGTTAAACTAGTTTCCTGACCTACAGGTCAACCTGGTGTCCATCAACTTACCTTCCGACTACCTTCAGATGATTGTGACCATTCCTGTTTGCTCTCTGACCTTTTAAGTCTTTCCCCTTCAAGCTCGTAGCAATGTCTATCGAATTTCGTGTCCTGCTTTTCCCATTATTCCGGCTCTTTATTGTAATTTTCCAGTTTAAATTTTCAATAGAGCAGTGATGGGAGATGTGCACAGCTGAAGCAATTTAAGACACCACTTCATTTCTGCCTGCCGTAGTGCCTTTGCCACTGTCCTCGGCCTGTGCCTGCCGAGATTAAACAGCGATCAAAGGGTGTTGGCTTCTCCTTTGCTTCCAGTCTGGGAATGTGAAAGTAGAAAGCAAGAAATGACTTCTCAAGCACTGCATTTGTGGATGTGATGGCCAATCCACCCGTCAACACCTTCACAGCTGTAAAGGCGGTGGTGTAAGGATATGTGATGCAGTCCAACAAATCTTTCAGTACGAATGGTTGTAAGTATGCACTTGCCAAAACCTGCCACACTTCAGTTAACGTTCATGAAGCAACCTCTGGTTTAGCTTTGGGAAGAAAGATCCAGGAAAAGGTGTGAACAAATTATGTATGTGGTTGCTCACACATTCACCAGATTAAGATAAAAGGACAAAACTCTTTTTCTGTATCAGAATAACCTTGCGTTTCTTAGCATAAATCAGGGTCTGCTTTCTCAGCTCGCTCCATTGTGCTTTGCTGTATTATACTAAAGACATTAGAAAAAATTCTTCAGCATTTCCATGGAGGAAAGCACATTCTGCCATGTCTGCTTTAAAATGTAGAACACCAATTTTTCAACTGTTGTGCGTGTGGCATCTTTTCATGTTAGTTGGCTGTCTTGTGATAAAGCGTAAGGGTAATTGTTACACCTCAGGAAAAGTGTGCATTGAGAAAAACTGTGCCATTAGGACAATTACTACATTTCCGGTTCTATGGCTTTCTAACTGCTGCTTGGAATTGTTCACTTTTTTTTGAAAAGGGATTAGGGAAATAGGGGATAATGACAAGCACTACTGCGTAGGAACTTTAGTGTAACATCATTTTACACTTATGGATTTTGAAACAAACTGGGACCCCACATTTTTCCTAAGAGCGGTGAACAATTCTGCAAGAGGCATATTTATACTGCCTGTAAGGCCCCGTAAGAGCCTGGGTAGTGGACTCTTCTCCTGAGGAGTGACTTTGGTCTTAGCATTTGGACATTTCTGGTTTTCTGGCTGAGCGATATTGCTCTGCAAAGTGCAAAAAGCAGTCATGGAGCAGCATAACTTTGGCAGATGAAGCGTCGGTGGCCTGAGGGAGGGGGTGCTGCAGGGCAGCCCCTGGTCCCAGCCAGGTCCCAGGGCTTCCTTTCGGGTCAGGGACAAAGAAGTGAGGCTCTTGCACTTGTAATACTGAAACTTGTCAAATAGTGACAGAGAAATTTCATCCCTGGTTAGGGAAAGTGCGATGGATGGGAGGGAGGCTCCTTTTGAACAGCTTTTGCTCTTGGGGGGAGATGTAACACTGTGCAAGTTTCATTTGGGGGAATGGGGGAAATAACTGGGAAATAACTTTTTTTTTTTTTTTGGTCTTGTCCCAGCGACACACTGTGCTTTACACTTGGCCACATCTCTTTAAGACAGGTCGATGTGTATGCTTGTGTCTGTATATTCGGTGCAACTTACAGCTGCCTCCTGCATTACAAGCGCGCCTTCCGCTGGCAATAAAGCCGACCACTCGCCCATCCCGGCTGCTGCTGGACAGCAGGCTTTGCACCTCGCCTGGACTTTCTGCCCATCACTGCAGGGCTAATTCTGTAGACATCGTGGAGCTGCCCTCCTCCACCCCCGTCCCTCCTCTTCCCTTTTTAAGCCCTGGCTCCTCGCCTGGACTTTCTCCCCATCACGGCATGTCTGCTGCTTTCGAGAGGGGAGACCTGCCTCCCCAGTCCCTCCCATTCCCTTTTTCTGCCCTGTCTGGGACGCAGATAGAGACACAAGCACATACGGATGCGAAGCGGGGATGGGGGGGGGCGTGCGGCCGGTCGTGCCGCGGGCTCGCAGCGCCACCCGCCGTGTGCGCCCCAGAGGTGGCGGGTCCCTCCGCCTGGTCACCCCTCCAAGGGCACGGGACTGCCCCGCGGAGAGGGCTGACCGAATTCCACCGGCGGCGTGGAGAGGGAATCCTCGCCGGTTACGCGCAGCTTCGCGGAGAGCCCCTGTGATGCCGGGCAGTACCGCGCCTCCCGGCCCCCCCTACTCACCCGGCATCACACGGGTCCTCGCACCGGCCGCCGGTGCGTGCGTGGATTTTGCGGGAATATTTCCTAGGCTCACAGACAACTCGACCTCCCCCTGAGGAAGAGCTGTCCTCTCCTCCCCTCCTTGCCCTGCTCCCCCCCCCAAGAGACACTCCGCGATGCTCGCGGGGACGGTGGGATTCTTGATTTACGGAGCAACTGGTCCAGAAGCTGCTCCTGCGGGCAGAGGCGCAGTTCCCCGCCTTGACGGGAGAGCAAATCTCCGTCGAGTCGCCTGGAAATAAATGAGGTGGGGAAGGTTCCTGCCGTCACCCGGCTCTGCCGAGCACACAGCGCCCGGCAGCGGGGTGATGGGGGGGCCGGGGCTCCTCGCCGGGGCCGGACCATGTCCTCGTCGGAGATGAAGAGACTCTGGGAATGCGAAAGCAGCCACTAGGACAGGAATTGGGACCTGTTTTAGGTGTTTCACTCCCGAGTTCTTTGAAAACTGCCAGGGAGGAGCTGGTAAGGCGACCACGGCTTTCGACTGTGTTACTAAACTCATTCATGTCTTTTAATGCTAGGTCGGAGGAGGCTTTTTTTTTTTTTTTTTTTTTTTTTTTTTTTTTTTTTTTGAGGTATATTGGGGAGATCTCAATCCCGAAGGAACTCTTCGAAGTACTTTCCTATGTTTTGTAAACCTAGCTTCTCAGGGTAGCTCGGGTGTTCCCTACACCGGCTTGTGCGTGCGAAAGGCAGAAAGCGTATTCCTACCTTTTAAACTAGCTCCACACTTAATTAGCGTTGCTCCCGAGCTCGCAGTCTTCTTAGAAATATTTTTTTTTTTTTTTCGGTCAAAGGGTACATACAGCGTGCTGTTAAATTCTTACAGCCCTGTGGCAACCGGTCGGAAAAGGGCTAAACCGGGAAGCCGCCGCTCTCCCCGCGCTGCACCCCGCGGGAGGGACCAGCAGCGGTCCCCGGGGGAGGGAGGCGGGGGGCGGGACAGACGGCAGCGGAATGGGCACACCGAGCAAAGGTGTCCTCTCATAGGGAAGGTGGCCGGCACGGAAAGTACCTTCAGCCTGCAAATGAGGTATCAAGTACTAACGCCGCCTGCTTTCCTGTCTCCGATTCTAAGGAACAAGACGATCGGATTTTGAACTACTTGGAGGAAGAAGTTTTAATGCTCAGGAGCGCAGGGGCTTTGCCCTCTTCACTGCTGCCCTTTCTTACACAGCCCTCGCATGTTTTTAACCCCTCGGTGGCTTCCTCTTCTCCACCCTTCAGAGATTTTTTTTTTTTGTGTTCATACCTAAAGATCAAACGTGAATGCCTGGAAGCAGCTATGAGGATTTTCTTTGCTGTTAAAGTAATCGATCTGTTGTGAAGATGTTGGCACTCCCTGCAAACCTTGACTGATGCAGAAAAAAACCCAAACCAAACCAAAAGAAAACCCAACAAAACCAACCCAAACCCAAAAAACAACCAACCCACCAAACCAAAACAACAAAAAAAAAGAAACCAACACAATTCCCTTCTCAGAGATGCCAGACGAGTCCTGTGCACCACAGGGGAAAGCAGGCAAGCCGCAGCTATTCGCCTGTAGCCATTGCTGGTTTTCTCCACATAGATAAATCACTTATAAAGTGAAACTGCTGAACAGCAAAGGGTGCTAGATTGGGTGAGGAATTTAGCTGGGCAATGGAAACAGGCTCTCTGAAGAAGGAAATCACTAACTGGTAAGAAATTGGTACCTGAAATGTCGTTAAGAACCAGTAGCACTGTCTGCTGTGTGTGTTTGCTTTACTTTGGATCATCCAACCATTACCACAATAAGAATGAGGCTTAATGTGCTTATCCATGTACTTAGGAAAGGACAAATAGTTTCCAATTGCTTACTGTGCTGAATGTAGCAGCATGCTCCTAACTCTGTACAGCCATCTTCTGTGTTAGGACAAACACGGGTCTCATCTTTCAAAGGGGTCCAGAGCAGCACTTCTTCTTTCCAGAGCTCTGGTGTCACTCACACGCACAGTAATGCAGCCCTTGCTCAGCAGCCAGGGAGTTGATCAGTCTCATGCACCAAGCCCAAGATTTCCAGCAAACAGTCTTCTGTTTTAATGCCTGACACTGGGTCACAACTTTCAATTAATCTCAACAGCCTGTGGGAACAGCTTCAGACTAAATTTATCTCTAATTTTGTCAAGCACGGAATTTTTAGAAGAATGAATGAATCGAAACACATTAAAACAGCATATCTTTATTAGAAAAATGTTTTCAAAGCTCTGTGAATTCTGAAAGACTTGGAACCTGAAAAATTTATTCATGCTGAGGACATCCTTGAAAAAGTAGGTGCAATGTATTTATTTGTAGTTCTGCCTAATCCTGCTGCTTCTTTCATGACACAGAATATCAAAAATTCAGTCTGACCTGTTTCTGCCCATAACTGAAGAAAAAAAAAGTACTTGGTGTCAAAACCATGGTGTGGATCTTGCTTCTGTTCTGGATAGCTGCTGTGTACCTAAACATGAGTTCAGTTACAGAACACATGGTATGTAAGGGTTTATAATGTTTTATGGACATTAAATCACAACCTGGCTAGCATTTAGATTCATGTCAGACCCTGCTAATTTTCACTTGCTGTGGCAGACATCAGGTTTTTCTGACTATATGAGTCAGGCAAGAAAGATGATGGACTTCTAATCATTAGCCAAGCTGCTAATTTTCCACATGTCTTTGCTCTTGTCTCTGGCAGGTAAATATTCCAAGGTACATTTTATTCAGCATCATGGAATATCAGAGAATGGGTGTAAAAAATCTGTTACAAATATGTCCAAGTTGAAACACAGATAAGCAGAACAATCTGTGACCTTTTCAGTATTTTCTGTTCTTAAATGTACAGTAAGCAATATTTCCTGTTGTCAGTAATACTGTATAACATTATCGCAGACAACAGGAGAAACTGTGTTGCCTTCTAGAGATAATGCACATTATACAGGATAGATTACTTATTTTCGATATCTTTAAATTAAACTTTAATAAAAGACAAAAGGGAAGAATAAAACACGGTTAATGGTCTTAGTTAACTAGCATTTTTTTTTCTTATAGTATTTTTTGGTTTTGTTTTGATTTTGCAGTTTGGTAGTAGAAAGACACGCTCGTTTCATAATGTAATGGTTGACTTGCTATCAAGATGCTCCTGGGAGAATTGTCAGGAATTTAAAAAAAACCCCAAACTCAAGAAAGTATTTGCAATGGCACTTCTCTTCATGTGAATGGTGGGAAAGGAGTGTGAGAGATATGAAAGAGATAAATATGAAAAGAAATATTTTTCAGCCTGTTGTAAAATGCTCGGTGAATTGCACTTTCTAATTTTGGGTTGAGAACACATTTTACCTGCTGCAGTATGTTTAAATTAAGATGTGTGGATTTTGCCATTTGTCAGCAGAGAAAAATGCACCTTTGAAGTCAGGCTTAATTGAAGAAAGTTGTGTTACAAATGCTTTCATAGAATTTATTGTTTTTCTACAATCACAGAAGGGATCAAAAGGGAATAGCTGCATCTACAAGATACATTTTTGGCACATAATTTAGCTACACCTTCCCTATTAGGTAGTAGTCATGATCTTGCTAAACCGGGTATCTTTCCCTTACTATTTTTTTTTTCAACTGCCACCTCTCACCCAACTGTAATAACTTCTCTGGAAAAATTGTTTTAGTCTTTGTTGGAAAATTTTTCATTCGCAATTAAATATTGATTTTGCAGGAACTTTGTCTGGGTGAAGACTAAACTGAAAAGTCAGTAAGACCTCAGGTTGTGCCTTCATGGTGAGGTGCCTGTGGACAGGTAGGAGAAGAAAGGATCTTGATTATGGGCAGATCTCAAGGCTGATTTTGCCATGGTGCTTCCCCTGTCAGCATGGGTTTCTCTGTTTTGGCATTTCAGTCTTGTGACACATAACTATATTTCTAGAGAGTATAACACCAGCAGTGAAATTAGGCAAAGGTTTTTGCCTTTCCACTGCTGCTAACAAATGCAAGATAAGACCCATTAAAGAGAACAGGAGTAGGAAATAGAACACAGGCACTTGGCTGCTGCCAAACTCACTAAATACTTAGAGGTACCTCATTTTACAGGTCCCTGTGTGCCTCAATATGTGTGTCCTCAGGCTCTGTATGGCTGAGTGCTTTGGTGTCTTGTCCTGCCGGGTCCCTTATGAGCTTGATCCTGCTGATGCTATTGGAGGATTCCCCACATGCACTGTCAGGGGTTAACTCCCCACACAATGTACAGGAAACTGCTTTTAGTGAATGATGAGAAGAAGGACACAGCAGAGTATCTCCATTTCTTGTGAAATCACCACATGTCTGGGACCCTACAAGGTAGGACTTCTAAGTAGTCAGAGCAGAGGTTCCCAAGACGAGAAGAGAGCAGAATTTCATTCACATTGACCCCAGGTGTTATCTAACCCATAAATGCACACAGGCAAAACTAACAGAGATCAAATTATATTTGTTTTCTCCTGTATTCACACCAATCAACAAAGAGATCGATATCTTCAGAGATGTGGTCTTTCATGAAAACTTCTGCAATGGGAACATTTGCAAAAACCGCAGTGCTGTAAAGGTACCCTAATGTGTAACATCATGTGAGCCTGGGCTTCTCTTTAACTGAGATACAGTCATAATCTCCACTACCTAGCTGCCTGTCTCCTGTATTTTTTTGAAAGCTAATTGTCCCTCAAACCAGACAACATATACAAGAGTTCCTGTGAGGAGAGGTACAGAGGCAAACTGGCAATTTGGTAGTATGAGAATTGTTTCCATAAGAAATCACTTCACAATAAAGACAAATTTAAATTACTTGTGCAACACTGCAAACCAGAATCTCATGAACTCAGAATAACCTTTACATTTTTTGATTAGTACAATAGTGTGTTCCTCATATGACTAGAGACCGCCTGTTTTCTTGAGGTTGCATTTGTATTTGATATGTGATCAAAACTCACTTTCCTGTTTCATAAAGCTGCTCTGTGTAATTGAGGTAACAGGATGGATTATTCTAGTAAGTTAAATTCAGAAGGGAATTGTAGCACACTTTTCTCAGACTCATAAACCAATTCATTAACAAAAGGCTTTTCAACACAGAACCTGATACAAAAAGGCTTAAAAACTAAAGTCACTGAACTGCACAGTGCACATTAAATGGTGTTGCTTTACAACCTTGTTTCTGCACGGGGGGTAATTTTGGAATACTTTTTGTTCAATAAAGTTAAACCAGCAATTTTTCCTGAGCAGACAGAAGCTTAGATTTAACTTTTAAGTGATGGGAAGGCATCTCATGCACTGCAAATACTACCACCAGGACCAGTTGCATTCCTCCCTGTGGGAAGCTGGGAGTATAAAATCTCTATCGTGATAATATTCTGTATCACAGGGCTCTAGCAATGTGGAAAGCAGTATATTTAGGATGGATTTAAAAGATGCTCTTTCCACTGAGTAAGGAGCAGCTCTGATTCCAAGAGTCATGGAATCAAAATAGAGCAGCTGTACTTGTTAAGTACACACAAGTGGAAGTGGAAATGTGCCCGAGTTATACTGCAGTTCAAATAAACTACAAAAATACGTGGGGTACTGTCAAAATTTAACATGAAGGTTATATATCTAAACTTACAAAATTTCCTACTGATACAGGGAGTTACAAACTTCACAATAAATCTGAACTTATTAGATAGCTTGGTAATTACTATGAAAAGACAAGTCTAATTTAGCTTTATTTGCAAAACTATTCTGAGAAGGTTTTCACATTTTCACAGTGTTTTCCAGTCAAAAAGTGTCAAAACTTGCATCCTTAAAGGAAAACTAAACCACAGATACCGAAGCAGCTAGCTAAAAATCCCAAGTGAATACAAAATTTCTATAGTAATATAGTAATATACTGTATTTCTCTTTCCTGTATTTTGACACACAAAAGAGGATTTTTTAGCAACGATATACACACTAGTTAGGTCTATTATTAGCATGGGAAGGGTGCATAAAGACTTCAGTCAACACTGAAGGTCTTGTGCTGGGTGCTCGGGTCAATGCTCATCCTGTCTACTGGAAGATGAAGAGTACATTTTTATAAGGTAATGAGCTAGACTACCCTTCTCTGTCAAAGCCGAGGTGGAAGTAACACTATCATAGCAAGTGTCTACTTGAGGATTTGTAAAAAACCAAGCACCTTTCATTTAGGCATATTCACAGTTTTTTTTTCCCTGAAGCATCTGGAACAAGTTGGAACAAGTGAGCAAGAGAGGAGAGTGGAGAGCCTGGGCAAGCAGCAGTATCTACTTGCAGGGTAAGTGACTGTCCCATCTGAAGGTTCTCAGCTGCTGTGCGGTTTGGGCTTTTCCAGATTTCAAAATATAAATCAGATATTTCCAGCTAGACCACCAATTCATTGAACTCTCTTGCACAAGAAAAAGTATTCAACATTATGCAAACAGGCAGCCACATGCTTCTGACAGTCTCAGCTTGCATCCCAGAAAGAACAATTCCCGGAGTAGAGTGACAGATGAACAGAAGACCTAACATGAAGACTTAACAGAAGACCTAACATCCCAAAGAAGACAATTAACGTAACTGAAATTCAGAAAAAGGCAAATATTACTGTCAAACAAAATACAGTAATATAATATAAGCTTAGCTGTAAGAAATGCAAAGGTGAAACGTTATGAGTTTATCTTTAAGAAATACAATCTGTCTATTCAGATATGGTACTCTAGCCTGTCTCTCCCTACCATTTCCCTCTTGAAAGAACAGTCTGTTTCAATTTGTGTGCATTGTCCTCTGAAGGTTTTACGGGACAGTCTCCTGCCCAGCTCTTAGCAGTGACTGCTCTCTTGCTGATATCCCGGCATGAATGAGTTCACACAAAAAGAAGGATCATGTTAAACTTGGAGAGCAGCCCACGCATAAGGGGCACTGTGGAAAGTTAGGTGCAGAGTTAGATGTTGGAAGGAAGGAAGAGGGGCAGACGGCTGTGAAGAATCTGTAAAGATAGCCCAAACTATAGAAAACAGGTCATAATAAGAAATTCCAGTGATGTCTGCTTCCAGTGTGTAAGGGCAGAGGGCTTTTATTGGAATGTTGTAGACATCTAGTGGTAATTGAAATTATATATTTAAAAATATTTCTAAATATTTTTAATTATAGAAAGATATAAATTTATATACAAATATTTTTAATTTATAAATATTAAAACCCCCTGTCTTGTCAAGATACACAGATTGTGTGTCTTAGCTTGCTATTTGGTGACAGCATGTGCTTGCACTAAAAGAGGACTCAAAACTAGGTAGAAGGAAGTTGCAGAAAAGGTAAGAAGAATTTAGTAAAGATTCACAGGAATAACTGAGCAACTGGTTGCTCTATATAAAAGACAGTAAGAACACTTACTTCTTTTGTGTGGCTACACCTGAAGTATTTGTATGGAAAACAGAAATTTAAAAGGGAGTTTCATTGTTTGCGAGCTTGGCCGATATGAGCCAAGTTTCGACTCCAGGTTGCAAAATTTTAACAGTGATGATAACCAATCACTGGAATTAAAATAACCAATTACTGGAATCACCACCAAAGGCTACAGTAAAACTCTTGCTAATGGTAACTCTTTAATAGCATTTTTTTTTTTCCTAAAGGAAATAAGATGTAGTCTAGGCAGGAATTAGTTTAAGGAACACCCTGACAAGCATTATGGAGGTAATCACAGCAGTCCTCTACAACAAGTTTGCTATCTCTGAATCTGTGGAGATAAGCCAACAAGTGATTAGCTACAAAACTGCAAAATTATTTGACTGCTGGAGGCTGTAGGACACTCTAATTTGGATTTAGCATGTCAAATCTGTGAGAGCTGGAATAGGGCAACTCTGAACTCATGGTTCTGTTTTGGTGAGACCCACCAACAGCCCATGCTGAAATATTATTTAGGCAATCAGGTTTGAGTGGATTCTTCATTTGCCATTATATGTTTACACAGTAAAAAGGAAATTTGTTTAATCTGTTCCTTGATCATTTGATGAAAATCCAAAGTTTGAGAAAAGTCCATTTTGGGACAGTTTTGATAATTAATTTAATTAATCAAAATATTTTTTAAAAAATCAAATGCTGACTTCTGCAGAACTTTATTTTAGTGTTGGTGAAGGATCATGTTTAGCCTTCTTTTTGAGCCTGATTCATGGCCCACTGAAATTTATAGGGGCCATTCATTAACTATAACGAGCTTTGAAATGGGTCCCTTGTGAAACAGACTGCTCAGATGAGAGCAGATGCAATCATCTCTGGATTTTTAAACAGTACAGCTTGAACTTGAATTGTTTGCATTCATATCAAAGTGTGCTGACTTAGAGGAAGAGGTCATTGTAACACTTAAATGCATCTGCCTGCTACCTTTTACTGATTGCTTCTCTATGAATCCCTCCTGCTACCAGGTGCATAAACAGAATTCTGCAAGAGTTTGCCCTGATTGTATTATATTCAATATTTTCATGACCTAGTGGGGAAAGAGAATATTCTTATTACATTTCCAGAGAATGTCAAGTTGAGAAAGACTGGAAGCTGGAGGACAGGATTAGAATTCAAAATAATCTTTACTAACTGGATAAATTATCTGAAAAAAATAAGATTAGATTCAACAGAGACATGTTCTAGAAACTAAATTCAGTGGGGAATGACCAATTGCACAAGTACAGACTGAAAGCCAACCCTGGTAACTGACTAGGTGACATTTTTATGGAAAGGAAGTTATGAGTTTATGATTGAACGAAATCTTGACAAAAGTCACCAATGTCATGTTATTGCAAAACACCCTCCTGAGATATGCTAGGCAGGAATCTAGATTGCAAAACATGGCAAATAATCCTTCTGGTCTGCTCAGCGCAGGGAATGCCTCAGCTAAAGTATACTAACTGGTTTTGGGCAAAAGTCTTCATGAAGGTTGTGTGCAGCTGGAAAATGCCCATCAGAAAACAATGATGATGATCAGCAAAGATGATTCAGTCTAGATATCAGGGAAAAACAGTCCTTTTAACTTTAAGGAGAGCGAAGTAGAGATTGCTAATGGTTAGGCATTGTCAGCATTGGAAATCTTAAACAACTATTTGAACAAGCACCTTTCATGAATGTCACTGGTGTAGCTGATCCTGTCTTGAGGATATACAGGGTGACCTTCTTGGGTGTCTTCCAGCCCTCTGGTTCAGGAAGACTCATGCTGGGTGGCTTGCTCCAGCAGGTCAGAAGTCACCTTGCTCACACCTGTCAATGGTTTTAGGTTTGTCCAAGCTCATGTAAAGAAGAGAGGATTTCAAATCTGGAATCCATGAACCTGTTTTTATGCAGAAAGTCTGCCTGGTCTGTTCTTTCCCTGATGTAAAGTGTGGCCTGTTGTTTCAGCCTCACTGTGACTGTCAGCCTTGGAGCCCTGCTGTTGCCCAGCCATCAGGGTTTGCTTCTATTGCCACACTTTCCGGAAGGCTTCATGCTTCTCAGTGACTGTTGCAGGTTTTTTGCAAAGAAGGCTGCAGCTCCACTGGTTAAAGAAGGCCAACCTTTTGGCTTATTTGCAGGTTTGACTCAGTCCATGTCTTGAGCAGATGCCTTATTTTGAGTTTAAGAGTTGGTTTCTTTTGATCTAGTTACAGTATATGAGGGGTGAATGTAAGTTGAAATTGCACTGAGCATCTTTGCACAAAATAGCATTAACGTATTTGCATACATTCCCATTATCTTGAGTAACGGTTTCATGACTGTAATGGAAAAAAACAAGTCCATTATATTCAGCAATTCTTTTTCAGCTTATTCTCAATGATTGAGATGAATATTAATCTTGAGGTACACTATTAGAGACTGTCTCATATTCTTATATATTTCCAGCTGAGTTCAGTGAAATGTTATTCAGCAGCTTTTCTTTGTATCTGAGATAAAACATGCAAGATTCAGATTTAATGTGTTTGACTCAGGCTCCCTGAATAATTTTTGGCTTATGGAAAATCATCTTGATAAAGTTTCTGTATTCTTTATTAATTAAAAATGCTAATATCATGTGAATATCTTCACTCTTCTATTTTAAAGCAGTATGAATCCAGAGCACTTCAGTCTATTTTAGGCATTATAATTTGATGTACAAGTTGTATCTAGCCTTATCTGGGAAAGTATAAGGTCTGCTTTAGGCCCTCCATGCAAACCTAATACATCCTTTCTGTGATATTGGCCTGTGTTTATTCTAGACTTCACACACCATAGTGTGAAGTAATTATGTCTCAGTAATTGCTTTTAGAAGATTTATCTGCTCTAAACTCAGAAGTGGGGCATGTTTGGCGTATGCTGTTTAGAAACATCTCAGGTATCATTACTTAGGTATTTCAGCCAAGCTTATTCTTCATTTAAAAAAGATGCACAGGTTGTTTAGCCATAAAAATTGTAAAGATCTTTAGTGCTTTGACAAATCTGAAAATGCATTTTGAATTTCCTAAACCTATGATTGAGTCATAATTAGACTGATTAATAATAAAACATTTACACCACAGCCCTCCAACCTCCTGCAAAATTTGATAATATGATGGGTCATACAATAAATGGAAAACAAAAGCCCTACAATTTTCCAAACCATTGGTAAAGTCATTATTTTTATTGTACTGGTGACGAATCCCTTAGTGAGCTGAAGGATTCAACATCGCAAGAGGTTGAAACTTAAGCACTTATGCAGCCTATTTTTCAGGCAATTTATCCAGTTTGTCAAGAATACATGCTTTATTAACACTTCTTAAATTCTTGGTATATGTTTGGCAGCTGTGGGATTATGTGCATCTGAGGGACTCAGTAGTCTTCCTTTACAGGTTGAGATTTCCTATCCTGGACATCTAACTACAGGATAGTTCACCAGCACCATTGAACTGAGATTTCTTCCAGAAAACAGGAAGAATGAAAATCTTAAAAAAACCATGAAATTTTGTTGTAGACTGAAAAATTCAGTTGTTGACTGAAAAAAAAGTGATAAAAAATCTTTTTCTAATATTTGCTTTCCAATTCTCCTTTAAAGAAGCCCAATTTAACCTTGAGGTTTGTGCACATACACTTGCTCCATGTAAACACAATGTGTGCCAGCCACATTGCCAGTCAAATTATAATTTATTTACAAACGTGAAAAAGAAAATACAAATATTTCATTAGTCACAGAGCTCAAGCTTCTTAGCAAGCTGTGACCCTCACGACAAGTATTTTTTACCATATGCACCCCTAATTAGCATTTTTCTATCAGTTGGTCTCTAGACACTTTATAGTTAGAGGCAGCTAGTAGTAATACAGATTTACACAAAGAGACATTGAAGCATAGGAATCAAACATTGAGGGTGTCCAAGGACAGACAATTCAGGAGCAAAATACAAATCTCTAAAAGGGTTCTGTAGCAGTTTAAGTTCAGGCTGGTTAAAGGACTAAATACTAACTTAAACTAGAGCCAAGATGAGCTGAGAGGTCTGAAACTAGAACAAAATATTTTACAAATCTTAATTGGTTTCATTTGAACTTCCAGATCAGGTCTATCACTATAGTCTGTAGTATCAGGAGTTCAAGTTTAATGATTTAAACTACCTCTTATGAAAATTAACTGAAAAACTGGAACGACAATTTCAGATTATACAGCTAATTAATTATATCTGTCACTGTTAGCTCCAAGGGAGTCTGCTCAGTTGCATATTTTATGGAGTAGGAAAAGAGGGAGTAAGCAGCTGAGTGAAAAGCTGAAAAATTATCTGCAGCCCACGTTCATATTCAGCTCAAATAAAAAGTGTGCATTTGTTCTCTGAAGACGAGAATACTGATCAGGTTAAAAGACTTGTAGTACTGAATAGGGCTTATGTTCTACAAAGAAAAAAAAACAGGGTGTAAAACCGCCAGGTCAGGCAACACCTTTCTGATACTAACTGTTGTGTTGTGGTTTTTTTTTGTTTTGGTTTGTTTTTTTGTTTGTTTGTTTTTTTCCCTGACAGCTCATTTCTAAAGAAGACCTCAAGCTACTGATGTTTTATGGCAGTGTTTGTGCATTTGCTAAATTAAAATATGCTTCATGTCTTGCCATCACTGCTGGTGAATTCTTATTATTTTTCTGTTGGTAACAACAGGAATAGCTGTGCCCTGTGCTGGTGATGGTTGGTAAGTGATTGTAATGCAGGTCCTTCCATTCTGGCAGAGACCAGAGCTTGTCCCACCACCTGAAGAAAAAGAAGAAAAGTTATAAGGTGTCTACACGATCAGTCAAGAAGCGAAACAGGTTTGAAGGCCCATTAAAGGCAGCTCTGGATATGCAAATTTAGGCAAATTAAAACTGACAGGTTCTATTTCTGCAAGTTTGCAAAGTATCTCTGTGTAACATTTCTCTCATTGACTAGATAAGGAAATAACATGCTTTTGTAGGTCTGCTTCTCTGTGATAGATTGCATCAATTCAGGATCTTAGTATAATGCCTCTCATGTGTGATAACACTTTGCTGGCAACATCTGGCACTTTGTCAACAATACCCTTCCACCACAGGGACAGAGAGAGCACAGGCTTCTTCACAAAGTTGAGTCTAATGAGTTAAATCTGTTACAAGTTTGGTTCAAATAATCAATGTCTAATCCAAATAAAATTGAGATGTACAGAGCACTGAGCAGGTACAAAGCAATACTAGACTAGGCAATGACAGTCCTTTATATGTTAGGATAGTAGCAAACAGGTCCCCTTGCTCTTTCCCTTAAGGCTAAGGAGCTGTGTCATCTTTATGCTGCAACTTCATCAACTATGTAATGCATTAGGTAATGGATTATAAACTGGAAGAGGGCAGATTTATACTAGATATTGGGAAGAAATTCTTTACTGTGAGGGTGGTGAGGCACAGGAACAGGTTGCCCAGAGAAGCTGTGGATGCCCCATCCCTGGAGGGGTTCAAGGCCAGGCTGGATGAGGATTTGAGCAACTGGTCTAGTGGAGGTGTCCCTGCCCATGGCAGGGGGGTTGGAACTAGATGATCTCTAAGGTCCCTTCCAACCGAAACCATTCTATGATTCTATGTCTTTTGAATATCAGGTCTGAATTTTCCTGTTGTGGGCAAAACCTGCAGAGTTTGTCTCTGGAGAAATTTACTGACAGAACTATAACTGCCTTCACAGGCACACTTAGTCCTTCCATCCCCATGGGGAATTACAACAGTATAGTTGAGCTGGTAAATTTTCCTACTGAGACAGGTCCAGACAACTCAAGAAACACTGCTAAATTAAATATTTCTCCTGGGGGAATAGTATACACACATACTTTCATCAGGTTTTGGTCATACCTACACACACAACAAACAAGTTTAAGACAAAGCTACCTGCAGTTGTGTTACAAGGAGGTTTTTTTTCCTACAGTATTCTGTCAGGACTCATTCATCCTGTAAACCACAGCCCAGCTTTGTGCAGCGTGGCTGTCTGTGACCCTGAGCCCAATTTTGTGAAGCAAAAATGCCTTAGAGGAATGTCTACAAATAATTTTGCTCCCAGGTAACACAAGTCTATACTGGGAATAGTGCAGTAAAGTTGTTAGAAGTGAGGCATAAAATACGGGTGGTTATCTGCTGAGAGATATTTTACCTCTTCTTCAGGAGTAGGACTAGTGTCTGGTGGCAACNGTTTGTCTCTGGAGAAATTTACTGACAGAACTATAACTGCCTTCACAGGCACACTTAGTCCTTCCATCCCCATGGGGAATTACAACAGTATAGTTGAGCTGGTAAATTTTCCTACTGAGACAGGTCCAGACAACTCAAGAAACACTGCTAAATTAAATATTTCTCCTGGGGGAATAGTATACACACATACTTTCATCAGGTTTTGGTCATACCTACACACACAACAAACAAGTTTAAGACAAAGCTACCTGCAGTTGTGTTACAAGGAGGTTTTTTTTCCTACAGTATTCTGTCAGGACTCATTCATCCTGTAAACCACAGCCCAGCTTTGTGCAGCGTGGCTGTCTGTGACCCTGAGCCCAATTTTGTGAAGCAAAAATGCCTTAGAGGAATGTCTACAAATAATTTTGCTCCCAGGTAACACAAGTCTATACTGGGAATAGTGCAGTAAAGTTGTTAGAAGTGAGGCATAAAATACGGGTGGTTATCTGCTGAGAGATATTTTACCTCTTCTTCAGGAGTAGGACTAGTGTCTGGTGGCAACCCCATATCGCTGTTTTCGTAGCTCAGATGGGTGTTGGAGAAAAGGTTGCGTATTTTTTTTCACTACATAATTACTGAGTGAGTAACATTCAACCATCAGCAGAAGATGCATTAAAATGACTTTTTATACCCAACTTAGCTCTAAATGTATTCTCAGGAGTGACAACTGAACTCACTGAAAGCCACGGGAATTTTTTTGTGTAGACTCTCGTAAAATATAGGAAGATACACGAAATGCACATAAACCCGCATGTCATCAGAAATTATGAATAAAGAGTGACTCAGTGTGATTTTTAAGGGCATAAATATCTTGACTAGAACAGGGCTGTCCACCCAGGAATAGTCTTTCAAATGTCACAGTTTGCCCACACACTAATGCACACCTTGCTTCAGTCACCTGCTCATACAAAAATCAGAAATCCTTGGGTGGATACCTGCAATTGCAGGTATTTAACATCTGGCTCTCAGGATGTTAAATACTGAAATCACCTAGATGTTCTTGATGATAAGGGAAATCATGACTGCCTGTCCCTCCGTGTTGATTTTACTGGCTTTTGCTGGATTTTAAAGGCCATTGACATGCCCAAGTTTAACTATAATTTTAAGATTTTAATACCTGTCTTAGTTCAAACAAACAAAATCAAAATACTCAGAAAACCCTCCAAATCCCAACAGCCTCCCATCTATGTATTCTGAAAATACTTTGTACAACATGATTTGTACTCAAGACTTATTCAAACAATTGCAATGCCAGTGGATAGTGGATGCGTCCAGATAAATTTTAAAACATCAAAAAATCCTACTGTGAAAGAAGGCTCTGAAATAGCTACTTGTATTCAAATGGCAGTTAACAGGCTTCAACAAGGTCTATAGTGGTTTTAAAAAATTCCTGAGCACTTAGTTTCATCAGTTCATAAAAACATCTTGGGCTTTGGTTTGCTTTTATGAGGATGGCTGTAATTTCTCTCCATTCAAGGAAATTGGTAGAGAGGTGAAAAGACAGTAAAGAATTACCAATTTGGGAAATATTCCCTGGTTGTATCAGACAAATTAGACATCTGCCAAAGTTAAACACACAAAATTACAGTAAAGTACAAACTAAGGATTAAAAGAAAGTTCAGAATTTTGAAACTTAAGCATTTAAAAGCAAAAAAGGAAGCACAAACAAATCCAGGAAACCATGTTCAAACTGAAGTAAACATAGAACTTGCACCAAGTCCCTGTGTTTGCTTGTAGGGTATTAGCTGATCACGTTTCTGAGCAAGCAGTCAAGGTAATAACCCAATCTAGCTGTGTACACTGGAGTAATATAAATAACTTGAGGACCAGCTGTTATCTATTTTGTACTTCCACTGTGGCATGGGAACAAGTTTGGGTTTCCATCTGGAGTATCCACACTGGATCAAACCATACCTGCTGGTCTTAATCTTTCCCCTTTTCTTGTACATTGATAAGGAATTTTTTTGTACAAGACCACAAGATTTATCTTTTCTGAGGTCTTTGCAGTGAAAAATAGTAGGTTTTTTTGCTTTTCCTTGGAGAAAACAGGGAAGGGTGGATGTTGAACAGCAGCTGTCTCCGTTGACTGCTGTCTCTGTGGCTGCCAACTGGACCTGGTGTGGTAACTGCTCTTCCTTGTGGGCAGCAGCAACAGGGAATGCCAGCACAGTCCTGGTGCATCCCCCAGTGAAGTGGAACAGTGACAAGGACAGGAGGGTACACTGCCTGAGGGAATGCGACCAACCCAAGGGCTCAAAGGAGGTTTCAAAAACCCACAGCTCTGGCAGTAGCTGAAGTTGAATCACCTTTTATTAAGTCTTCATTATCCTCCTGATGCAGTGGCTTAAAGCAGCATGCAATTTCTACATGTATCGATGGGAATTATTCCTCAGTAAAATTGGACTGGCAATGACATGACAACAGTTTATCTGTCTTCTGATGCAATCTGATGGAGTTAAATTGGCCTCGATGGAGTCATGCTGAAGCAGAGCAAAATAGCAGCTTTCCTCCTCTTGCTCTGCAACTTGCTGATATTCATTTTTAAGCTGGATAAGGAAAACTACATTCTGTTTTCTTATGTATTGGCAACATTAACCTTCATTAGGTTAGTAATAAGTGACAGTAGCTATCATCCACCCTGTAAATTCCTCAAGACTGGACAGTAGTTCTCTTTCTACAGCTGTGTCATTAGTTAGGCAAATAATAATTAAGTAATCGGTACAGCAAATTGTAGTTTTAGCATTTGCTCTTCCCTAGGACAAGTGAAGAGAAGTGCTTTTCCCTCATCCACAGGTTTCAACAAACACTAATATGTCAAATCTCAATTTTAAGGTACAAGTCTTCTAGGATGGGGACACCTGAGTGAGATGGATACACAAAAGAAATGTCACAAAGCTCTAAACTTCCATCAAATGTGTCTTTTGAGCTTGATTAACAATGCTTACATGCTGCTTATGTTCAGAAAACTGATAAATCCATTTAGACATTTGCCTTAAAATGTTCATGTCAGATTAAGAATCTATAGCAGATATATGTTTTTAGATAGCTTCACCATACTCAGATGCCCTGAAGCGTTACCTTCACCAAAAGATTTCTGCAATGTCTTTGAAATGCTGGTGTGGGTGTAATGGTGACTAACTGTTCTGAATAACTCTTATTAGCTGTTCTTCAATTTTATTCTGCTATAATCAGCCTTCAGTCTTAGGTCTGAAGCTGTATTCTTCCAGGAAAATAATTTGTTCAACCTCTGTAATGAAAATAATGGCAAAAGTTGACCATATATGTCTCCATGTAGGGGAATGCGTGATGTCCTGGAGCAAAACAATTTTAAAACACTCAGATACAACACAATTATATAACTTCGCCAGCTTCTGGGCTCTGAAACTCTTCTGATTTAAATACCACACAACTCATTTGTGGTCTGAGTGCCTATCCTCTGTGATCTCTTGAAAACCATACCAAGACACAGTGACTCTGCTATCTTTTATATAATAATGTAGTATTATCAGGTCTTGTTGTCACCAATAAAACTGCACTATGAAGGAGGGTGGTATACCCTAAGTATAATTAAAACACCCACTTCATTTAAGTCATGTTTGTTCTGAACTTTTTTTTTTGTAGGTTATGAACTTACTGTGAGAAAGATCACATTTTCTAGCTATCAAAGGCCACAATGGGATAAATCCTTTTTTAACTATGTTGTTCTACTTTTATGTTGCTGATTTCTGCAACATAAAGAACTTTTTACTTTACAAAAAAAAACCCCAAAAAACCAACCTTGGAAACTACCATTTTTCATCACCAGATTTAGGAGCAAAGTTCATGGCATATTTAGCAAACTGGGTTTTTTGTCCTGCCTCATAGTATATCTTGGGATAGTCCTTATTTCATCTGATTTTCTATAGTTAAAGAATTTATGTGAACAATGCAAATTTTCAGTAATGGAAGGCAAACACAGTATTGCTTTAAAAGGATTATCGGGTGTAATGCAGTTACTTTTGGGAATTAAATAAAAAGGGAGATAGAGAAATAAGCAGTACATCTAGCAGTAATGGAAGAAAAAGAAATAAAAGAAAATCTCCTGCATGGTTTCTGACTGTTTGCTGACCTTGGCCTGTTCCTGCACTGACCCAGAAGGAAGCAAGAAGGAATCAAGTCCAGTCTCTGAGACACTGAGCTCTAAAGCAGACCAGCAGAACAACACTGTTTCGGGATAGTGACTGAAACTTCAGAACAAATTGAATTTTTAGACTGTGTGCAGCACAAAATCAAGCCTTTCCACCAAAAATATAGCTGAGCAGATAGAGAAAAACCAATAACCCTTAATTCTTATTTTTACTGTCTAAACTCTTTAAATGAGGCAAAGCAAGGAAATTAGTCTTCCACAGTCCTAGCAGTTTCCTTATTTTCTGGTTAAAGTGCCACTTATTTCTTTTGTATCCTGATAAAAGTTTAATGAAAACTGACACGTTTTAACAGAATAATATATTTTGGCAAAAAAACAGTCTTATATTTTTTAAAAGGAACCATAAAATAATCTTACTAAAATGTGCCCTCAAATAGAATTCAGAAAACATAATTTTTAAAATTTTCTTTGTTCCTTTGTCTTGCTTACATTTTTGAAAATGTAGGAGGAAAAAGGGATTATTTTGCTCTTTTCAAAAAACATACAGAAAGGCAAGTTAATCTATCAAGCAAACAGCTATATTTGCCTCACTGCCAACCAGTACGGAAGTTGGCAGTATGTAGGTTTAAATGGACTAAAGATATCAGAGATAATTGTGTACCCAGCTGTCCTCCTACAGAGGAAAGGAACATTGCAGTGTAGCCCTCTTCCATATATGCCTTGGGTTATGTTAAGCCCATTCAAGATACCTACTAAATTAACCTGTTGTCTTAACTCCAGCTTTCCAGCAACCACGGGGAGCTGTGCTGTTTGTGAACTCTATCCAAAGCATTATTTGAGTGTCTGATTTAGAAATCACCCACAGTGGTGAGATTTATGCTTTAGAACCCTGTTTCTGCGTCTCTTCCCATTTTCCAGCAACAAATTTAGTCTAACATTATGCTAAACTGCTTCTGGGGACCCCAAAACTGAACACGGTACTCCAGGAGTGGCCTTACAAATGCTGTATAGATTTTCTTCAACCTACGCAGTACTGTAAATGATGTCCAGCACATGATTAACCTTTGTCACTGCAAGGCTGTACCACCCAACTTACCATCCACCAGGATCCCCAGGTCCCTCTCTGGAAGTTTGTCCCCAGCCAGTCAACTCCCAAACTGTCCTGCTACATGGCATCTCTTTGTCCCAGGTAGAGGGTCCTCATGGGGTTTCTGTCAGCCCATTTCTTCAGCCTATCTAGATCCCTCTGAATGGCAGCCCTGTTTTTTGGCATATTGATATGGTATTTGACAGACTGCTGTTTCTCAGCACCCTCATATCTCTTGGAGAGGATGAAAAAAAGGAAATCTATCTTTACAGTTATCCATCTCTCACAAGAGAAACATGGAAAGGTATGGTGAGGTGCAGCCAACTCCAGTTTGATCTGAACAGTAATTTTTTTTTTGGCAAATGAGGGACTCTTTGGATCTGCTGGGTTGAAGAGCTGGGGAGCTGGGGAGCTGAGAGAGAGGCCCCAGTGAGGCTGGCCAGGGACATTAGAGTCAGTAATTGCCCCAGGACCCTGAGGGCAGCCTTCCCTCCCAGACTGGAAAGGACATGGTGCTACTCCCAGGAGCTGTTCCATCCCGCAGCCATGCCAGTCAGAGAGCTGCTGAAACTTTCCCCAAACTAATTTACAGCCTAGATTTTTCTTTGTGGTGCTCTAGCTGTCCCTGCACCAGGACTGCTGGGAGCCAGGCTGGCAGGGGAAGAGGTCAGGGTGGTGAGACATGGAAATCCATGTGAATCTGTGGGGACCACGGGGTGAGGGCAGGCAGGAAGACAACGGGACTGGTTTGGTCAGTGGTGGTGAGAGGTCTCCCATGATGATGGCTCATCTTGGCAGATGGCTGGGGTTCCCAAGGGTCAGGGTTATGCTGACACCAGCATGGGTCTCAGCAAGGTTACTTCATCCTTTGATGGAAAAAAGGAGGCACAAAGTTATTTCTTAGCCTAATTCGCCTTTTAAAACAACATTACCAACACCAGTGGACTGACTCCCAAGGCAAATGAGGACAAAAAGTGAATTTCATAAGATTTCATTTTAATAGTCAGCTACTAGAAATGCACCTCTGTTCACCACCGGCATCTCTCTTACCTTGTGCCAATCCGCTGTGCTTCTCTCTGCTGGTGTAATTGTCTTCCTTGGCTCTGAGTGGTCATATTAGACCAATATACATCTCTGTCTGGAACAACTATGTTTAGCACTTAAACATTTTTAATATGGCAAACTTCTCGGCCAGACACTCACCCTGTTGGGGAGCTATTTAAATTTTTTTATCATCTGCCCTTAGACCTGTCTTACCTACATTGCCAATGTCTTCACAGATATTGCTAGCATATATGATTAGGCACAACAAGAGTAAATACAGTATATTGCCAGCAGTATGACACCAGAATCAGACAGGATCCAAAAATGTGTCATCCACAGAAAAGCTTTAGATCAAAATGCAGAATGTGCCTAGATTTTTTGTTTTTCATTGAAAAAAAACCCCTTTCTACATATTTTATGAATTACCACCAAATGTAACAGTGGCAACGGTACAGAAGGGATGCCTGAAGAGGGGATAAATAAACACTGACAAACTGAGAAATTTTTAAAATGTGGTTTCAAATTAACTATAAAATCTTAGCAAGGCATGCTTCATATTCTCCTAAAAAAGGGTCCATCCTTTCCTCCAGGCTCCAGCTTACTCATGTGGCAGACACACTATGTGGTCTCAGAGAGCTCCTGTGCATATCTTGCATTTTGTGTGTGCAAATATACCAAGCACATGGTTGTGGTGAACATTTGTTTTTCATTGATCTTCACGATGTGAAGATCAAACAGACCTTGACATGCTGGTTCTCTGTTTGCCATCTTTGGCACTTGTATCAAGGATGCACATGTCCTTGGAGGCAGCAACCAGATATCAGTGACTTGGTCATTTGCCAGGGTTTCAATCCTATAATAAAATGCTGTGGTAGGTCCTGCACAGAGCCTCACAGATCTGTCACAAACAGACCCCTGGGTTCAATTAAAAATGAGAGGAAACTTCCTGAGAACAGCTCTCAATGTTGCAAGTTCTCCATGGAAAGCCTTGGCATTTGTCACAAAAGGCTGTTGCTGAAATTGGGTCTGGAATGTTTTGATAGAGTCTCTGGTGTATTAAACCAGAATTTATTTCCTTCTACTCAGAAGGCGATTTATCTTTGTGACAGTGAAATATTCTCCAGGATATGAAGGGAGGTGTAAATCTGCACACTCTTAATAAACACATTTATGTTTATTAATTTATAAGACTTGCATGAAAACACCCTTCAGTCAGTCTCACATGAACAATTGGATATAACCTCAACTGGAATACTGCAGTACGGGGGAAACACAGAAAATACAGACCAAATCCTTAACAGGACCCACCCATCTCAACTCTGTTCTAAGCATTTCTGCAATACCCACTACTTAGAAGCATAAATAAATTGTAAAAACTCAATAACCTCTCTGTTTGGAAAGGTAGGGAGTTCTGCAAATGGGACAGCTTGACTTTTAGGTGTGCTCCATGTATGCAGAAAGATCCTGTGCACATTAAGGTGCACCACACACAGGCTGCATGTGTTAAATGGAAATACACATAATATTGCCTAATGCTACATCATTCCTACTGCTCTCACTAGGGAACCTGTATAAGAAGGGTTGAATTACCACCCAGGTGCAGTTACAGGCACATGATTGGTTGATGAAAACTTGTAAATATATTTCTTTTTAATACAGAGCATCCACAACTACAGATTCATTCTGGTGAGATCCCACCTGAAGTACTGCATCCAGCTGTGGAGTCCTCAGTCCAGGAAAGACATGGACCTGTTAGAATGGGTCCAGAGGAGGGCCACAAAAATGACCAGAGGGATGGAACACTGCTCCTATGAGGAAAAGCTGAGAGAGTTGGGGTTGTTCAGCCTGGACGAGAGGAAGCTCTGGGGAGACCTTATAGCAGTCTCAATACTTAAAGAGGGATTATAAGAAAGTAAGGGACAGACTTTTTGGTAGGACCCGTAGTGAGAGGAGAAGGGATAATGGTTTTAAACAAAAAGAGGGTAGATTCAGACTAGATATAAGGAAGATATTTTTTATGCTTAGGGTGGTGAGATGCTGGAACAGGTTGCCCAGGGAGGTGGTAGACGCCCCCTCCCTGGAAATATTCAAGGTCAGATTGGATGGGGCTCTGAGCAACTTGATCTAGTTGAAGATATCCCTGCTTATTTCAGGGAGGGTTGGACTAGATGACCTTTAAAGGTCCCTTCCAACCTGAACTATTCTGTGATTCTATGATTCTATAACCCCCTGATTCTGCCCAGACCTTGTATCACCAAAACCACCCATCACCAGAAAAGGGTGCAGAAAAGCTTCCTGGAACCAGTAAGAAGAGCAACCTTCAAGTAAGGCATATGGGCAGCGGTTTTTAACAACATATTGCTCCATCAGTATTCCATGGAAGCCTGTCTGTCAGCATATTCCTGGCAGTTTTAGTGAGAGGTCAGTTAATCTGAACACTTCTCTTTCTGCTTTTGTCTAAGAAATCAACAGGAACTTGTTTTTACTCTGCTTGGGTCACCCAAAGCAAGAAATACCTCTCTCTCATATACCAGGGCAGAAGTGTTTGCAAGATGAGGTCACAGAACTGCAAAAATAAATGCTGTTTTCAACTGTTTTTAATAGGACAGAATTTAACTTCTAGATAATTGTAATAGCTTTCCTATATAAAAAATACCTAAACATGAGAAATGATGGTCACAGGAGATATTACAACTAGCTGAAAAGGACTAGCAAAGAACAATGTATGATGTCATGCCATCTGTGTTTCTTCTGCATTCTTATATTTTCACCCTCAAGTTGATATTGAAGGCTTTTTCCTCCTTAAGAAACCTCTGTGCTCATCATCTTGGTAGTCTTTCCCTCCTGCTTTTTGCTCCTGTGGACTTTATGAATTGATTTAATCTTTAATTTCATCAACAATGTTGAAAAAATGAGAGATGATTGCAAAAGGGATGAAAAAGACCATGCATACAATTTCAGTGCTTCCAATAATGGCTGAGATCACTCAGGTTGGTAAGACCTGGTTGCCTGAATCATTTCTGGTACATACAGCCTCTGTGGATTTTCTTTATTCCTTTTTTCAGAAGTATTATTTTATTAATGAAATGTATATTCTTCATAGCTTCAGTTGCTACCTTTAGGGAAACAGGAATAATAATCACCAAAAACAAGAGGGAAAAATTGTCAGTCATTCTTTCCAATGACATCTTGTATTGATGTTTTCTTAGCAAGGGTTTGGAGTTTCAGGCACAGGAAAAGAAATGTCCTGTTCTTTGAGGTTATGACTAGGAAGGAAGGGAATGGGCCTCTTTGCGGAATGGTCCAGCAACACACCATATCTTCTCTCTCCCCATAAGACAGAAGTTCCAGCTCTAGCTGTGAAGGGTGGCAGGAGGAAATCCACTGTACAAGGTTCCTGGTCAATCTTCAAGACTTAGGCAAGTTATATCTATGTTTGATGACTGTGTTTGGCTTGTCTCCTTCAATTCTCTGCAATAAATCCTTGTGATTCTTGTGAATTTTAGTGTGCGCTTTATAGAAAATAAAGTGTGCCCCCCTGAATGGGTGACAATATCATCAAGTTTGCATGAGATGTACATGCATAATATGATAGTTATTGGGTCATTAATGTTACGGTGTTGATATTGTGCATGCATCATTGTGGTAGCTCCAAAAGCCTCATTTAGAGCACCCCACTGTGACAAGTCTGGTAAAGATGGAGAGGAAGGGTGCTGTAAAGAAAACACGTCTGAACAAGGCCAAAGCACAGATCGCAGTACCTTTAAATCCTGATGATCTGGAGTGGTACTGGCTTGCCTTCCCTGATGCCTGCAAGTCCCTTCTCATCCTGGCTGGCCATGGCACTTAGTGCTACAATCTCTAACATTCCTGTGACGGTGATCACGGATGCTATGGAAAAGATCATCAGTTATCCATACATAAAAGAGATAATGACCAAAAAAGAAAAAAGATAGAGATGTTTTATGGTACAGCTCCAAGTCTTGTGCCAGTAAGTTATAATCAGGTAATTTTTAAAAAAAGTACTGGTTGCCATGGGGTATTAAATATTGAATTAATTTTAAATCTCATCTTCTTGCTCACAGGAAGCACTGTATGAGAGTGGTGAAATGGAGAGGAGAAAAATAAGAGGCCATGAACATGTCAGAGAAGTCATTCTCCACGGCCTCATCTCCTTTGACAGAAATGTGTATTGCAATCTGTCAACCAGCCAGTGTCCGTTTTTTTTAAAGACTCTCCCGGGCTGCGTGCGTCTGCAGTCTGCGTGAACAGAATTCCTGGTCACACAGAGCTGGAAGTGATATGTTTGGAGGATAAAAACTCACCACCCTTGTCAGAGCACCTTGACATTTCACAATTTCCCTTCTCCCATTCTAGTTTGCATTTGAACACCGATCTTTGAAAAGTAGCCTGTTCCAGGATTTTATATTAACTGGTTTCAGTTCAGACTGGAATACAGAATTAAAGACATTGAAAATAATGGCAATTTTTAGTCTGGCAGCTGAACCACAAAATAAGCAAACTAAATGTAGCTCAAAGTTGGTCCAAGACAGAAAATTATTGTATTTTTCAGTGATTAAAAAAAAATCAATGGCTATAAAAAATGTTTAATACTACCCAAAGTTCTTTTTTTTTCTTTTTTGAGTTACCCAACCTTCCTTGAATGATATTTGTAAAGCTGAAGTTCATTTTGAACTGAAAATACTGTTTTGAAACAGACAGTTACAGCTTGAAAATGTCAAAACAAAATGTTCTGACTTTCCTAAATTCCTTTCTTCCTTTTTCTGTCCCTTGTTATTTGCAGAATTTAAGAAGTTGTTTTGATCCTTAAGAAATGAGATTGTATGGGCAGATTTACTATTGACATTTTTTTTGTTTAATCTCTTATGTGTCTGGGGTTTGTTTCTGTAACAGTTCAGTTGAAATACGTTCATTCATGCATTCTGTCTCCTTCTTTTTCACTGATTCCTTGCTCTTTTTGGAACTGGACTGGTCTGAGATCTTATCCCTGAGTACACTTAAACTTTGAGGTACCCTGAAGTTTGGCACCCCTCACTGTAGTTGGTTGACCTCTTAATCCAGTGCAAACTTCAAACTTCACAGCTCAATGTCTATTGCTTCTTCATCCTTTGAGCTTACTTAGAGTTTGCTTTGGTTCAAATACATGTCCTCTACATCGAGTTCTTGCAAGTACAGTTTGGGTATACTTGATGGCTTTCTCTCCCATTTAAAACCTGCCCCTTTTTTCTCCCAAGTGTGACTCATTGCTTATTTTCCTATGCTTTGCTATAGAAATACTGTTATACGTTTGATGTGGTTAATAACCTCTAAGACTGACCCATATTTAATGTCAATGTTAAACTGACACAGAAATGCCAGAAACAGACATAAGATTTTTTCTCTTTCTCCGGCTAACTTTGTCACCAAAGCTCCAATATGATTTTTCTTTATCAAAGAGGGGGTTTCCCTATAAGAATAGAATGGGACAGAGGGTGGGGACAAAGGGAGAAGACAAGTGGTTATTCAGTGTGTAAGAGGCCTCTTCTCTCCTTCATTATTATTAACAAAATCTTCAGTGTCTGCAAGTGCATTTGTTTGCACATGAAAAAACCACCATATGCATTAGTTCAATAGTGCTCTTGTTAATTAATGTGAACACTTACACATGCAAATAACATTAACTATCTGTTAGTGCATGCAATTACTTGATTTATGCATTCAAATGTCCATCTGAGGCCAGATCTTTACCTATTCTAAAATGGCTAGCTCCACTGACTTCAGTTAAACTATGCTGATTTATATTTTCTACAGAATTATTCCATGGCATTTTGACAGTCAATTTTCATTCTGGGTGGTATTATAGATACAGTTAGACTTGATTTGAAAAGCTGACCTTTTGCATTCTTAGTAAAGTCAGAATCTGACTCTAATGATGGCCTGGATTTTGCATTTTCTTCAAGTTCTATGTGCTGAACCTCCTCTTTCTCCCTATGATCTCGCCCTCTCTATAAATCTTATGTGTTACAACCTGCAGTCTGAATGGAAAGGAGGTCAACCATTAGCCTTTTCAAAATGATGGCATGTTAGTGTAAGGGCTTTGGGTGGTCCTATATGTCAGATACTGATCAATTGAAGATCAATTATGGGATACGATGAGAAACTAGATAGCCTGCTAGTCTGTTAGTATCTCAGTAAGGATGATTCCAAGGCTGGAGTGCAGCGAAGGTAAACCCAAAATAAAAGATCTGGAAAAGGCTTCATTATTCAAATATTTCTCCAACTTAAACTTCCCAATAACAGTGAGCAGGCTATTTTGATGCAGATTGTTGATTCCAACTGAGAGTACTTTCACTGCGTCACTAGAGTCCATACTGCGCGTGTTCAGGGGATGTGGTCCAAATGACTTCAACACAGTCTGAAAAAAACAGACCACATTTTGCCATTTAGGTAAAACTAAAATGCTTTCTAGAGATTTAAAGAAAGAATTTCAAAATCATTACTAAATTTTTTTTCAGGGGATGTATTGCAGAGCTCATGAAATACAGAATCTCTATTTTCTTGACGTTGGAGAAGATTGGTTTGACCATAAAAACTATGGAGATGCTCTGTTGCCACCATGGGCTGAAGGAACAGGCCTTTTAAACAGAAGTTGGTTGTAAAGTTACCAGAATATGATTTAATCTGTACTTCAAGAACCAGCTGTAAAACCTATTCTGGTTATGGCAAACTTCAACCATTCGTCATTCTGAGTCTGCAGCTTGCACAGCTGACCTGACCACATCTGTAAGCACAGTCATTCCTACCAAGCCACTGGTGTTCCATGAACATTTTGTAAATGGCTTTCAGTAAAGTGTCCCTGAAATAACCTACTGGATGTGGCACTGATAATGGCCAGAACTGAGCTCCCAGAATAATAATGAGTGCTGGGATACAAGATGAGGAGATGTATGGGTGATTCTGGAAAAAATCATTGCTTTTAGTCACATTTGCTTGGTTGGTCTCAGCTGATGGACCAGGCAGAAATAAGGATGTGAGGAGCAGCATGAAAAGGAGGCAGTGACAGAAGCCTCAGAGAGATGTGGCGGACAAAGTCCAGGATATGGAGCTAGCACAGTGTGGAAACACCTCCTGTTTTCTCCAGCAAGGTCCAGGTTCAAAGAGACTTGTGGCTGTGATACTGCAGAATTCTGAGTAAAAATGGGGATCTATGCATGTTGCAGTGAGATTTTTCAGGAGCAACATGCAGGCAAGACCTGTAGAATAATCAGGTTAACCTTCTACAAGATCTGATGGGGAGGCAATTTTAGCATCCAGAAGTGACTAAATATATCTTTCTGCTCCCTGGCAAACGAAACAGCTATTTTGTCCATGAGCTCTGCTTCTTGAAATTACTACTTGATTTACAGCTGTTAAGTCATTTTAAGGACCTCATTTGCTCTTGGCAGGCAGAGTCACGATTGCTAAAAATAAGAAACAATGTCTTGTGTCTTAATCAATGAAATGGGAATGGTGGCCAAACAGGGAAGGTTCTTGTAAACTTTCTGTGCACATATGTGTATCGTGTGTTGGAGATAAGCATACAAACACTTTTGAGTCAATTATTAAAAGGAAGCAGAATTCCATTCCCACTGCATTTCAATACTGTGATTGGCCAGGGAAATTGTGTGAGAAGATGTTTAGTTATGTATATACTTACCAAAGCTCTACTCTGAGACTGACTGGTGCACAAAATATAGGTAATTAGCAAATGCTTCAAATATTAATTCCTTTTTCTTTGTTTTTCCTGTAGAAGTTGATACAATAAAATTGAATTGGACAAGACTGAAATGTGAATCAAACTATTTCCTATTAAATTTTGTAATAAAATAAAGATGTTCTGTGTTCATTACTGTTCCTAACAACAATCCATCTAGGTAAGGCTTTAAATGCTATATGCCTGAACATTGTTCTTAGAATTTCTCTCACTTTTCTATGATGAAATCCTTGCAAGAGAATTACTGTGTGCATGCTACATTTCACTTTTACACTTGTAGGCACTCTGCTATTTTTACATGCTCTATATAACCTGTAAGAATAAAGTACTACAGGTAAACACTAAAGTGATTGGATTAAGACAATTGCACAGCCAAAAACTTCCACACCTCTCATGCCATGATCCCTTGGCTGTGAACACTAAATCCATCACAGTTTAAACAAGAACAGAAACATGACTAGAAACTGCTTCTTCAACAAGCTATTCTATTAAACCTAAGAATCACCTGCAAGATTTAACTGATTGGCAAAATATCACCAATGTAATGGAAAAGACAGGTCCCCTAATTATATTTTTTAATTAAAAAAATAAGTAAAAAGGAAAGAAAAACAATACTGATTTAATAACTCACTGAAAATGCTATAGTTGATTAATTTTATACAATTCTTAGTCAGTCTTGAAGGCGAAATAGAGAAGGGAGGAAAATACTATACGAACAATTATTTCTAGACTGAGAATGAAGACCCAGTGTAAAATTTTCCAAAACAGTTGAGTAGTAAACTCTGTAAAAGTCATGATGATTTAATGTGTATTTTGAAAGAACACCATCAGGGTGACAATATGGACTTCATTATTTCCAACTGCAACTGTGGAACTGTTGGAACTGTCCAACCTCACTATAACAAAACACCACTTGGCTAGGATAAATATTTATGATATCAAACTGTTCACTGTAATAGGGTTTGGCTGTTTGTTGTGTTAGAAAAAATGGAGAACCCTGCAATTTGAATTAAACATTTATATACAGCACTTTTAAGGAAATTGTTTCCCACAGACCAATATTTAGATGAAACCTTAAAAAGGATCACAAATTAACTGATAATGGAACTGAAAAGGACTTTTCTAGACCATGTACAATACATATTAGGGAAAATTTTTAAAATTTATATTAAGATTAATTTGACTTTTTTCTAACAGACTGATCAATAAAATGAATTCATTATTTCTGATAGGATTAAGGTAGGATGGTCTGATGAAGTTAGGATATGGATTTTGGAAACGGATTATGGTTGCGTAAGGTATTTCTATAGAAAAAAGTAATAGAAATAAGGAATTATATGTAGCACTGTTTAAAACACACAGTCATAAGTTTGTTTAGATCTGATAGGAAGATTTCCACTATACAAATCTAAGTCTGACCTGTGCTTATCTATGCTGAATACATGCATTTAAAATACACCTAGATACAGATTTCAGCCACACACAGAAAAACTGTTTATGTACTTTTTTTTTAACATGCTTGTATGATTTCTTGATTTTGTCTTTAATTGCCCAATGTGAGACTGTCTTACTGACAGTTTTCAGGTGCTGGCTACTGGCTCACCAGTCTTCCTTATTCCATAAGTACTATTCTAGGAGTACCTGAGGATCCTGGTGGTCAACGTGGTGGACATGACGAGCAGTGTGCCTTTGCAGCAAAGAAGGGCAGGAGTGCAGGAGGCTGTTAACGAAGGAGTGTAGCCAGCAGGTGGGAGGAAGCTATTCTTCGCCTTTGTTCAGAAACTGAGACCAGGTCAGGAACACTGTGTTTAATTCTGGTGATGTTCTCTGTGTCTCTGTGTTTGTGTGTCTCTGTCCATCTCTCTCTCTTTCAGCTTCCCTCTTTCTTATCTTTCAACTCTTTCCTACTCTGTCTTCTGTCTGATTTTTACCTCCAAACGATGATTGAGAGTTATTTGGTGCTTGCTTAATAGACAAGTGATATCTGGTGATAACTGATAAGTGTGGTTTGGTGCTTGACTCTGAGAAGTTGATTAATAATGTTTTTGCAGTTGCTGAGGTAAAATAAAATTGTGCTGTACTGTTCCCTGAGTCATTGTCTGGCTCCACCTAGCTGATGCTCTTTTTTGGGGAACAACAAAAATCCTCTCTCGACCATCCACTGTAGTGGGGTGAGACAGTAATCCCTGGAAATCCAGTCCCACTGCTTTTACTGTCCATTTCAGCTTGGTGTGTTAAGCAAGAGTATCTCAAGTTATACTGCTACAAAAGGTGTGTGAACTGACAATATGCTAAGTCAAGACTTTGTCTCTTCTATAATGCTGCCAGTACTTTTCTGCCTGTTAGTGTAGACAATTGCTCAAGCCTGGTTAGATGCAGTGGTGGAGACCTTCCCACACCTGGCCTCCCTCTGCCTTTCCTATGCTTTCATTTGCACTTTTCATTTTGCTGATAGAGGTAGACCAGCATGGGAAAAATAATCCAAGCTGTTATTACATTTGCACAAAAAAAGTGCTGGCTGACAACACAGGCAATTTCTGTGTCCTTCTTTTGCTTTTTCTTTTAGTTTGGCTCCAGTAGAGCTAGGGCCTGGTTGCTGCTCGTCTTTACAGTGCACTCTGAACTGGGGAAACCTTCACCCATATGTCTGTCTGAGAGTACACGCCTAGTTACTGCCAGGAGATTGCAGAAAATCAACATGGAAAGCTGTGTCCTAATTATTTGGAGGCAAGTTGATTTTAGAGATGTTGTAGTGCCTGGCAGCACTGACAGCACAGCACAAGGTTTTTTCCCACTGGAGGTCATGGTCCAGCTCTTAGGTCGCTTGGTGCTTCTACATCTGTACTTTAAAGCATGTCAGATTATGCATGAGTCATGAGCTAAGTCATCTTTTAAAGATCATCTGAGACATTCGCAAATAAACAAACTCACTATGCTGCATAAAAGGAACAAGTATTTTTAAAATTGCTGAGTAACAAATGCAACTACATATGGTCATATTTCCAGCTCTCACGTCTTAAACTATTCTCAGTGGGGACTTGATCCATGATACATCATCCTGAATACTATGATTACACAAATAATAATAATAGTAGTAATGATATTAAATGTACCTGTGAGGTTGGAAATGAATAACAAGGCTCCATTTTCTCCATCAGCTCTGTGTGTGTTGCCATTTCAACCACAATGCCCACAATTACATCTGCAATATGAGCAGTGGAAAGCTGATGAGCAAAAATAGTAGTTTGACCTTGTTTGACCTGTAAACAAACTACCAAACCATAATTCATGTCCCCTGCTGTTTGGTGGTTTAGAGTAATTCCTCTAATTTGTCGTACTGATACTGCTGCTACATCCCATCGATCTAATTTGCTGAACATCCACATAATTCACGATTCTCTCACAACTGGCTGAAACTACAACCTGTTACTTTCCCTGGCAGGCTGGAATCATAACCTGCTTTCTGGTTTGGCTTATTTTGCTGCTTCTACTTTTCTTGGAGTATCTCTTGTTTTTTTTTTTTAATGCTATTGAAAAGCCCATCCATAAAGCACAAAGTTGGGAGCATTTCCATAGAGACTGGTTCCCTGAGTCCCACCAATTCTAACAACATGACACCAGTTATTTGTCACCGGTAAACATTGCCCAGCATTATCTTGCTGAAGGCAATGTGTTCGCCTTAAATAGGTAGTTTTGGGCTTCCATTGCCACACAAAACCCATAGGGTTTATATTTTTGGTAATTTGTGGACGAAAGCTATTCACATCACCTAAGTGCAGGTGCCAAATTCCCAGGTATAAACAAACATGCAGGTTAGTACCTGCAGCCTGCCTATATAACCAAAGAAGCGAGACAGAGGCTTCTTCCAGAAAACCTCTGACTCAGCTTCCTTCTGAGGGAACTATTGCTCGTTAAACACTTGGAACAGTTAAGCTGTCTGGAGTGTTACGCCAAGGACTCATCTGCTCAGATGGTCTCTGTATGGTGCTGGCTCCCAGCCAGGTGAGCCAAGCAGAAATCATTGTTTCAGTGGTGGTGAGGTGAAAGATATGAGAATATTGCCACAGAAAAATAGTGGGCAGCTTTTTGCTGGGTATGGGGAAATAATCCTCCTTGTTAGAAATCTATCATGGAACATAACTCACTTATGTCTTCTCCCTGAATTTAAATTATATGCATGGTTTGAGAAAAGAGGAAGGGTTATATAAATGACAAAGACTTTTCTTAGTCCAATGTGAACTAGCATCTTGCTTTCTGTGTCTAGAGCAGATGCAGTAGCATCTAATTAAGAGGATTTTAGGACTGCGCTCTGAAGCTCAGTCAAAAGACATTCTCGGTTTCTGACCTCTGATTTCTATGGATTTTCCCCTTTCAGCCACAATGGTAGCACTTTTTGAAAAGAAGAATAAAAGTTCTTTCATTTTTTAATAGATCTTTCAATTTTTAATAGAATCTGACTGCGTATAGACACCAATGCAAAGATCCCCTTTAATTTCTGTAGAATTCAAACTGCAGAGAAATGGGATGTGGTGTTTTTTTGCTACATGACATTTCCTCCTAGAAAGTGAGTATTAGTGCAAATCCACCCTAAGTCAGAGTATTAGCCCAATGTCATAACTTAAGGCTCGTGAGCAGATCCCTTGGCGACAGCAGAGACGTTTACGAGCTTCAAGTTATGCTGGTGTCAAGAATCTTGCTGAAGCAGGGCTCTCTGCTCAGCTAACACCGGCTTTGAAAGCTGCAATTTCCATTTTCGACACAAGATGGCTGCAGAAAATCAGTATTTGGTTTAAGTGTCGCTCCCCCCCAGTCTCCTCCCCATCTCTATGTTTTACTGATTTTGCAGAAGGGCACATGTGACCCGCCTGGGACTGGCATATAAAACTGCCCCCCTCATGCCCCTATGTCAGTCTAACTTTTCAGCTGCATTTATGTTCACTCAGCCACCTTACAGCTTTGGACTTTATACTCATTACCCCGTTGATCTCATTACCCCGTTGATCTCTATTTCTCTATTCTCAGTGTGTTTCTGCATCCCTTGGTTTTCATTTCAGTGAGTTTAGAGATAAGTCAAATTTTAGAGATAAACTGTTTTATAAATAAGCGCACAAGAGAGTTGGGGTTGTTCAGCCTGGAGAAGAGAAGGCTCCGAGGAGACCTAACAGCAGCCTTCCAGTACCTGAAGGGGGCTACAGGAGAGATGGGGAGGCACTCTGCATCAGGGAGTGTAGTGAGAGGACAACGGGTAACTGTTATAAACTGAAAGAGGGTAGATTTAGATTAGATATTAGGAAGAAATTCTTTACTGTGAGGGTGGTGAGGCACCGGACCAGGTTGCCCAGAGAAGCTGTGGATGTCCCATCCCTGGAGGTGTTCAAGGCCAGGCTGGACGAGGCTCTGAGCAACCTGGGCTAGTGGAGGGTGTCCGTCCCTGCCCATGGCAGGGGGGTTGGAACGCAATGATCTCTAAGGTTCCTTCCAACCCAAACCATTCTACGATTCTACGATTCTAAGACTCCACTACATAGGTGAAAAAAAACAGCTTCTATTCAGTACTGAACTTTGTGTCAATTCATTTTGAAGGAATGAAGGTATTTTAATATCACAACAGGAAACCCACTAAGTTAACATACATATTTTCTTCTTTTGTTGCAGTTACAGCTTCTTCATTGGTTACATTTTCTCTGCCTTGTCTGACATTTGTTCTAATTGTCATCCTAAAAGGATGGCTGCCTGGCTGACTATGCCCACAAATTTGCAGAACCTCTCAAATTATTTTTACATCATGCTCCTCCTGGGTGATCTACAGAAAACATCACCCCCTCTATCAGAGTGCAAGATGGTATTTTATGGCCTTTCATCTCTGAATCAGACTGACATACAGGGCAATCTGATACCAGGTTAACGAGTCATCAGGTACCGGTTTGTCTGCTTTAGGTGGATGTGCAAATATGTCTGCACATACTTTGGGTAGAAACTTATTATATACATACACACATTGTATGTGTTGAGTGGTCACAGAGCTGAACAACTGCCTCATGCACTTTAATGGAAAGAGTTCATGGCACCAGAGTTCAGGCTTAAGTGTATTTTGCCACACTTATAGGTTGATCTGGAGAGAATATGCACAACTTTATGGTTTGAACTCCATTAACATTTTGTATACTTAATCCCACCTACATAAGCATTACCCCAAATGACAGCATTTTCCATTCTTTTGTTTAGCCCTTCTGGAGGCGTCTTTATCTTCTCTCCATTGATTACAAAGGGAACCTACGTAACTAGCTTAGTCTAGATATCAAACTTCTCGATGGTTAAAACCAGGTAAAATAACAGCCACATGAAATGTAAAGATGATTAAGTTTAAATTGAGAATGCTTTAGAGGCTGAAATGTTAGAAACTGAGGAATAGGTTGTTTTCAATGTTACTCATCTCCTGTGGAGAAACAATGATTATCACAAGACAACAACAAGGTATTTCTTGAGATTACTATTTACAAATGCAAAATCTTTTAATTGGTAAAGAACATATTTTCTGTTGGTGTGGCAGCTATAAGTAATAACTAGAAAACACAACTATACATGTAATATCCTATAAGCTTTTGCATTATAACAGCCCTGACATCCCTATTGCTTATAGTGTTCCTACTCCCAGCTACACTGGAACGAAAGGAACAATTGTTGAAAACCAAAGGATGGTACAATCTATCATATAAATAGATGAAGAAAAGATTAGGAGTATTTCACCTGGGAGAGAATGGAAAGGGCATGATTTATATATAGGGTACACACAAAAGTGATTGGAAATGTCTTCGTATCTCCCCGTGCAAGAGGAATAGCATAATTTCAATATCTAGGAACAAAATAGCTGTCCATCTGGAATGCAAGAAAAACATATCTATTTCCAAAAACTGTTACAAGCCTTAGGTCCAATATAGTAACCTAGACTGCACATGTCCTTTTGTGTGATTTTGCCCCTGTTCATCTGTTTAAGACACCCAAGGCAGAAGAATTTACAAGCCTGGATGCAAGTTCCCTGTTTTGGGATGCACTTCCTTTATTCTCTACTCAGAAAAGGGAAATACTATAAATGAGTCATCTGATACAACATACACTTTCTGCAGCACTTCTATAAAAACAAACATTTCTTCTGTACCAAAGAGCTACAAGCATGAGAAATCACACCATCTCTCCATATATAGGCAGTGCAGCCTGCAGCCTCAGAGGGTTTTCCAAAGGCGTCCGGAATTGCCTGGGGGTGTGCAGAAGCTGTGTAGCAAATAGCATCCACAGATCATTTCAAGAGAAATATTAGTTCAACTGCAACCAATTTCCTGCCTTTTGCTATGGAAGACTCTTTTGCATGTGCCTATTTTTAACTTGGGTTATTATTTCTTGACTATGTTTTGATAGCTACAGGAGTACTGTTTTCAGTTTATCAAAGCAAACATTAACTTGTCAAAATGGACTTGTTCAGATAGCACACAAAGGCAGAAATAATGCTTCTGCCCTTTATTTTAGAAGCAAAAATAATCGCAAAAGATATATGGAAAGCACTGGTACAAAACATTATTAAATTAAGGTCTCAGGGACTGATAAGCAAAACACAGAGCAAGGCCATCTGCCTACCAGATTCCGTGTAAGATGCAGCCTGTTGTGTTAACCACTTCAGGAGCTCCCAGCTTAAAGTCCTCCAGCCAAGCCACTAACTTTGCACATGGTGGACAAAGGGGTGCTCTCAATGATTGTGCCTTTGGCCTTGAGCCTTTACTACAGGCAGTGTTGAGGGTCTGACAAGCACCGCTAAAGCTGTCCCGTAAAATACTAAGTTTGGGGGTTGAAGGATCCTCTGAAACCAATCTCTTGAGATCTCTCGCACCTCCAGATCTGCAGTTTCTTCCCTCTCTGTTTTGCCTCTAGCAATTAAAACTACAACACAACCATATCATTGGTTTAAAGACTAGGTTTATCCAAGCCATGCGAGGAGGTGAGGTGGTGTCCCGGCCGATATACCTATATGAATGCCAGTGGCAACCATAACTTTCACAAAGAGCTTCCTAGGCTGCTGACAACAACAGTCAGAGGTATGAGGCAGGGAACAGGTGGCAGTATAAAAAAATAGTAAACAATAGAGACTAAGAGAAATTGGTACATCTATTAATTTGCAATTATAATGCAGGGAAATGGGGATGGATTTAAATCTCCAAGGTAGCAATTAAAAAGTTGTTGAAGATGTTTTTAAAAATGTATAAGCAGAACTAACCAATGAATTTCGTTGTCTAAATACTGCAGAACCATAACAAGAGAGCAGAGATTTTAGTTTTGAAAAACTCCATTGAACCAATTTTAGAATGATTGACAACACATAGTTAGCAATAAATGGGAGACGTTTTTGAAATGGAAAGATAAACAAAATGCTTTACCAGCCACCACAGTCCATTCTTTCATTGAATTCACTACTCATCATGTTAACTGAAAAAGTTTATTGTGAATTTTATTCAGCTGGATTGAATATTCATTGAAGTCAATTGGGTTATAGAGCTGAGGGTCTGAATATGGAGGAAATCTGAAAGGTTCTTCTATATACAGGGAGTAAAAACTATCAGGAATTTAACAGCCTTAGGGCAGGTGTTAGCTCAAAAAAGATACTATGAGCAAGCAAAGAACCTGGGAAAAGGGAAAAAATATGTTTATCACCAAATTTAATTGTACTTTAGATGTTAGGATCATAAGGGTGAAGTGAGAACAACTTCAAATCAAGTAGATTTGGATGCTGCAAAAAATTAAGACTAATATCAGGTAGTTCTCAAGACACATGGGGAGAAAATGAAAGAAGGAGCAAGGCCACTGCCTGTAATTGCCTCCACCATGACTGCATAATGTAGGCAGGACTTAAACTACTAAGTCAATACCTTGTCTCAGCTTTCCAGGAAGCTGATGATGTCATGTATGTGGGAAAGGCAGAATCGCAAAGGGAACAGACAGCACGGAAATAGAAATGACCATGGTCAGGGAGTTCATGGGCTCAGCTGGGGTAATCTCTGTTCCGCAAAGGAAGTGGCATCTGCAATTCTGCCCTGAGGCAGCCAGTCCGAGACATTCTGGATGCATCAGAGGCATGTCGCATGCTTTACTTGGCAGAAAATACATATTATTAATATTTTTGGATGTGAAGAAACTGATTAGAAATTACTCCATTCTTTTCTATACTTGTGTGAACCATTTAGGTGATCCTAAGTTTATTTTATTGAATCAATGGTATGTGTAAGAGGAATCAGGGAAAAGTGTAACCTGTATTCAGTTTGATTATCAGTAATTTAATTTAATGAACTCTTCCTACATTGGCAAAAATTGAATGTTAAATCCCCAGGTTAAATAAAAAGAACTTTTCAATACATAACTGAGGACCTGTTTAAAGTTTCTGGTGCAAATTTTCCCTGTTACCCTAGGGAGGAATATGACCTGCAAATCCAGAAAAAAAATATATTAACTGGTGTAACTCAAGGCAACATGGTCACCTCCACTAGCATATTCCATTTGCAAGACATCTGAAAATCAAACCTGTAACTCCTTTCAATTCAGATAGTATATTTCAGTGTTTGAAGTATTCTGATTTGTGCCACTACTATTGCATATTAAGCAGAAGCTCAGACATGAAATTATTGTTTCATTGATGCCTTTCCCTGGTATTACCTAGGACTGTTAATTTGTAAATTACACATATATAAATACATCATCATAAGTGACACAACACACAAGGTGCAGAGCACACAACCTGATTTGCAAAGACTGAGCCATGGTTAGATAAAGTGTCTTCTGAAAATACTTCTATTTGACAGATATCTTTCCGTTCACTTTCCTCTGTACTTAACTCAGCAGATTTGGTGTAATGTATAGATTCTATAAAAATTTATACAAGGATAATAACTTTTGTATTACTTTCTTTAGGTTCTTCCAGCTAAGACATTTGCTGTCTCCTCTGATTTCAATGAGTAGCGATGCAAGATGGCTTTGTGCAAAATGCTGCTCTCTGTATTCACAGAGGAAGGATATAGATGTCCAAGCAGCATACAAAAGTGGCAATGGCTACGCAACCTGTAACCTCTGATCCATTCAAGGCACTAAGAGGCAACGGTCATCTGAAGCAAGGAAGTTTCTTATTAATTTTTTTTGCAACTGAATCTTTATCCTCTGCTGAGGGAGAAGCTGACAGTCAAAAAGATACATGAGAAACAAGAAAAGAGAGAGAAAGGATAAAAATTCCTTTTTTTTCCCCAAGTATACCAAGTGCAGTCAACTCAAGACTGACGTCTACCAGTTTTAGGGGGATAAATGATACCTTACGTAGGGCAAAGTCTGCCAGGGAGGGCAAAATTCTGTAAATTACTTCAAAAAAAGGTCAAAGCAACGGACCTACTTACAAACTTTTATATATTTCTAATAAAATAAATACTAATACTTATTTATGATGCATTTATATTATATACTTATGTCACATTTAATATGTTAAATGTATCAAATATATACTTGCATGTGATATATACTTACACCCTCTGTATGTGTTATAAAATTCATATTTTCTTCCTGATGGATATATATGTGTGTCTTCCTGCAGACTGAGTACAGAAATTTGGGTATTTTCTTCATGCATTAATAAATTCCTTGCTTTTAGAGTATAACTTGCTTAAAAAGAGAGCTGTGATCAATTTCTCGAAGTTGTGCAACTGCATGCTTATAGATGTGCTTTAGACTTATGAACATTATTGTCATTTTGTATTTTTCCTTTAAAATACCAACAAATTACATTCTTTCTGAACAGATTCCACCCAGACCTTTCCTTTCCCCAAGACTAATATGCCAGACTCATACAGCATTTGGAAATTCTGTCAACTCTCCAGCTGATATGTTGAAAGGATTTTCCTATTAGCATCTCATCTGAGTTTCTTGGCAACATGTTTGCCCCTGACCATATAATCAATAGTTTACCAAAGCATAAATTCAGTGGGATAGCCTCTCAATTTTATACAGAAGCTTTTCTGGATTCACACCTTTGTTTTTTTTTTTCTATGGCTTAGTGAATTTATGAGAAAATTCTGATGGAAATAAACATTCCCCTATTGCCAAAAGTTAATTTAAAACTTACAGCCACGCACCATAAAAATTAACTTCCTACTTTAACAGAAAGTTTTAGATGATGGGGAAAATGTGTCTGAGGACAGCATGGAGCCTGGAGTGGGAAGATGTTTATCTGAAACAATATAATAATTTATTTCTAAGTGACAAGCTTTTTCTTTCCAGAATTGTGAAAGTTGCTGTACTTGGATTATGGAAAGACACGATGCGTTTTGGAATAGGTTTTTTAGTTAGAACATTTCATCTGCAATTTGCTTTGATCTCAGCAAAACACATGGATGAGAATTGCTAGAGGGGAACCTTGTGTTCAGTCCTATGAAAAAGCACATTCTTTGCAGAACATATTGGAAAAAGCTAAGGAATTAAAAAAAAAAAACTCCACCAGATGCATTTCATGAAAGTCTCTCCTTGCAATAATGGTGTCCATCTTCAAGTCCCAAGTGTTCAATGCTAGCTCTTCAAATTCACAAGTGTCAGTATCTGTCAGGATTTTGTTTCAGGGACAAAACCACAGTTAAGGACTTCTTTCAAAGTCTGAGCTGAAACCGGTTTTGATACTCCAGGTAAAGGATTCAAGCTCAGTTGGGAGAAAAGTAGCAAAGCTGATAGACTACCCTTTTACTGTAGTTGTTGGTTTTTTTCTCTTTTTTTCTTTTTCTCACATTTGTCTCCATGTTAAAATGACTTTAAAAATTCTTTCACTGGCTGGTCCCCCTACTCTGCATGCTGGTGACTGGATGCTTTGGTTGATGGCTCTCCAAGCAATGCTGTGCTGGCCAGCTTTGTCAGGAAAGTAAGAAAGAAGCCAGGGAGGAGACATTCAGTGTTTTCCTGAACTACAGCAAACTGTCTCTGCAACCAGACAGTTACAGAGGCTTTAAGAAACCAAGCTTACCTGCAGAACTGATGAAGAAGCTATTGCAATTTGACAGACGTTTCATACAGAAATATAGGCCACTTGCAATGTATCTTTCTGACTCTGTCTTCTTCCCTTTGCTTGTACGATGGCTGATCATCTAAGCTCTGTGTATCCCTTTAGCTTCTAAAACAGTGACTCAGGATCAAGTGTCTTCAGCATGGATATGTTGTAAAACTGCATGTCTGGATTCACAAATACAACCAATATACAAGTGCTGTAGAAAACACACAAATAAAAGTGATATTTTGGTTTAAAAAAGGAAGAAGGGAAGAAAGATTTGTGAAAACATCTGTGAACTTGTTTTCCCTTGTCTTCAGCTCTGGCTCCAGGGACTCCTCAGTGACAATGTCAACTAGCCGAATGATTGCTCATAAAAAGTGGGACAACACTGTAACTCTGGGGGCATTATCATTTACTGCATGCATAAAACTGTTCACCCTGGATAGCGCTGATGCCACAGTTTTCCTGACCTGACTGCTCACTGGGAATTATCTTGCTATAGAAGAAAGCTACTGTCTTCTAGAGGCAGCATTTGTCTCTGCTTGTGCTCTATTTTCTTAGTCATTATCAGTGAACACATCAGTTAGCACTTCTTCTTGGGCAACAGCGATGACTGTGGCTGCAACGGAAATTCAGTCTCCTCACCGTCCCTTCCTTTTCTGCTTTGGTTACACAAGATTTCATAATGTTCATGATGTGCGATCTTACTCAGCTCAAGTTTCTTTACAGATAGCTGATTTAGATGTGAGAAGGTTCAAAGCTCACTCATGCAATAAAACTTGACTAGACACCACTTTATTGCAAGAAGCAGGTAAAATAAAAATTAAAATCCACTTTAAAATCAATTTTATATTATCTCTCCTGATTTTTACAAGACTTCTCTGATGGGACAAGGAAACCAAACCAATGCCTCTTGGATAAAATACCTCGCCCTTTAAGCTTTTCCCTACATCTCTTCAGAGCTACATGGTGGTAGGTAAATTGCTTGCTATTGAAATAATCAGAAATAGTTTGACCGAAAGAAGGCTTAAAAAACTAACAAACCTAACAAAATTGGAGACTTGACTTCACAATGCTTCTGAAATACTTGAGCATGTTGTATTCCAGGAACTCAGTTTATCCTCTTGCATTGAACTACACAGTTTCAGGTATAATTATGGAAATAGGAAAAGATCACTGGGAGTTAATAACAGTTATCGAAGCACATACTCAGCTAGAATCGTTATTTTGTAAGCAGGCAGCTTTAGCTAGAAGCAAACCTCAAAACACTTAAACCATGCCATCCCAAACCAGAAAAGATGAGAGCGCATCGTAATGGCAAATAGAAAAGGGAGTAAACCTGCCTGTTTATTGTTCATAGTCAGGTAAGGAGAAGAAGATGAAGTCTAATGCTCACGTTAACTATTTCCTTGACACCATCTCACTATCTCAGCAAACAAGCTTATTGAAAAATAGGTGCAGCAGAGGAACTGACTGCAAAACTCTCTGGTGCTCTGAGGAGTATTGCTTATCTTCCTTCGAAAAGTTACTTCTGTGGTGTAAATTTTGTCATGTTGAAAGAGATGGGCCTGGCAAGTCAAGTAATCTAAAAGCACTAATCCAGGACTTCCAAACCCTGTAACTCTGCAATTGCCTCATGGGCTGGGACATCTGGAGCTTGAAGATCCCTATAGTTCCCTGAGGATGGACTTAACACACAGCCTCAAGAACTTTGCAGCCAAAAAGAAGAAATAGTTTTACTAGCAGTCTTGCTTCTACCTGTCTTTGCCTTGGAGAACTATTAGGTTTACAAGAGAGAAGAAATTCTTGCAGTAAAGTCTTTTCTCCCTCTTCCCCCAACCTGACATGTCACAAGACAAAGTTTTTGCTACAAATGAAGATTTAAGTAAGTGGAAGTGTCTTCATTAAAAAATAAAAATCAAACTGCACCAAAAAGAGGGAGTCCACTGTGAGTGGGGATTGCAGAAGCATGAGCTATATATTTGTGGTTTATACTCTGCAAAAGAACAGGCCGTTTGTAGTTGAGACTAAACTTCTTTGCATTGGGCAAGATGTCCAAGAAGCTCTTTACCTAGCAGCCCCGCCACTTGCAGGGCCTGTGCCCGAGAGTGCCAGTGTGCTATTGCAACAGCGTGGGACATGCACTCATGGCATTGCTAATGCAGCTAAAAACATTGCAGCAGAATAAACAAGCAGGGGGGCTGTACAAAGTGTGTGTGTGTCAATAGATGTCACTGTTGCATATCTTGTGCAGCTTTATGGTTCTGGCAAATGCTATCCAATTTAGCTGTGCTGGGAAAGGCCTGTATACATATCCTATTTTGTTTCATAGACTCTTGGCTATGTTTTTTTATATATAAGCCTGTGCTATGACAAAGAGCAAGTAAACTGGGGCACCTGCTGGCTAGTGCTTCATCAGTTAGGTAGTTAAAAATAAGTTTTATCTGTCACATAAGGATAAAAGGAGACCTTTACTATTGATCTGTTTGAATTTGCAGGCTTGGCAATTAGCAATATGATCTGCATTACATTTGATAATCAGACTTGACAGACATAACAGAGGTGCAACCAAGGAGCTGCAGAGCTGCACGTTGCAGCACCCTGTCACTCCAGTGTTTCAGTTGGTGCTGAGATAATATCTGCTCACATGCCCTGTTGTTGTGGGCACATGTAACTGAGAGCAGGACTCAGCATGGCTTTTTGGCAACCCCTGCATCTGACTCATGCTCTGAGAGAAATACCAGAACACTCCTCTGCTGAAGCACCAGGACAAAGCACCTCTTCCATGCCCGATGCATCAGCTGAAGACTGCTGTGGGGGGAGGAGAATTTTTCAAGAGATTTTATCCTCTCACCAGGGGTTTGCTTTCCTTTACTTGCCAGATCATTCATCATGGCCATCCCCTTTCACACTGCAGCCCCCTCTCATTCATGTTCCTGCATCTATGGTTACGTAGCAGGGGAATCACAGAAAATGTTACTATAGTTAACGTGCCACTGAGGGATCCTGTCCTGCCTGTGCTCTCATTCTTGGCTAATGACTCAGCCCCTCTTTTATTTCCCCTTATGGCAATCCACGTGCATCAGTGCCTTTACCCCAAATGGTAATGTTTTTATTAAGGACATCAAGCGTATCCCTTGCTCAGCAATGCCAGGTAGAACACAAGTGGTTTTGATCCTACCAGTGTAACCAGAAAATCCAAAGAGGTTTTTTGGTCTCCTGAATTTCCTGTGTCTCGTTAGACAGTTAGGCGCACATCTGTAACAGCTCACAACCTGGCCTGTCAGCGCGTGGCTCATTAAAAAGCCACGGCTGCCAGCTTCTTTTGGCCTAAATCCTTCCCTTCGCAGCATAATACAAATACCGGTCTGTGCACCAAGTACCTTCGTGGGAGCTCGTGGGAAACAAAAGCAGCCTCTTATCTGGCAGTTCAGTTCTCCGTGGGTGTCAGTGTGTGTTGATGTGCAATAGCCTCTGCACTCCCCAAGAGTGGGGAAGTGGAAAATCCCCAGGGATGAGACTCTGACCTGAGGAATTTGCCTTGTACATTACACAGAAAGGTCCAACTGCTGGGAAGGTTTTGTTTTGTCCTCCTCCTTTCATTTCCTCTCCTCCCCCAATCATATCATGTGCAACTTGTAAGGTATAAAAAAAAAGGGGGGGAAAAATATGTGAGGATTTAAGTCAGGGCTATTATTTCCAATTCCCCATTACTCTGTCCTAATTAAAAAACATTTCTTGTAAATTGTTAGAATTTAGTTCTTGGAGCATGTGAGCTACTAAACCTATGTCAAAAGACAGAATACCTCAAATTTAAGCTGCCTTGAAACCTCTGTCATCCCAGTAACAAAAGCTGTAGGTACAGACTAAGTATCATCACTTTACCCTGTTAATACCACTCTTCCTCAGGAATCTCAGACATTTCCTGCATTGGGGATCCAGAGAAATTCTCATGAAAACATTGCTCAAGACCTATTTTGGCTAAAAACATCTTGATTTATGGTGACTTAAAAATATTTGACTGTCTGCTGAAGCATTAAAAAGCACTGAGACTTCTGTGGGCATGTATTAAGGAAGAAGGAAGAGTGGCTTTTTATTTAATACTAGCAAAATGAGTGGGTTTTTTAATATTAAAAATTTTAAAATCAGGTAATCAAACTAAATGTGTATGAAAACACCTTTGACACCTCTCCTTTCTCCTCCAGACCCAATTTGACCCATGAGTGAGAACATCAGAGGGGCAAGGCTTGCTCAGACGGTCCACACAGGGCACTGCCAGCAGCCCTGGACCCCAGCTGTCTCCCATGGGAGAAGGGGGGTGAAAGGGGTGTCCCACCTGGGACATCCCCTGCAGTGCTTTAGGGGGTCTGCTGGGGCAGTGAAGGTCATGGCCATGCTGGTCAGGTGCAGAGCACCACGGCCATCCTTGTCCTGCCGGAACGAGTGTGTGGTGAGCACTGGGAGAGGCCTCGTGAGGATGGACAGTGGCTGCCAGCCACCACGGCCTGAGGCTGGGGCAGCATTGCACAAAGCACAGGGGAGCAGAAGCTGTGGCTTCCTGTCATTGTCCTCGCTTTCCTCTTCCACACATCTGACTCCATCTATTTTCCATAAACCTGTCTTTCCCAACCTGCCTGAGCAACTGGGTGAGTGGAGGTTGGGTGACAGTCAGAGTGCCAGGTGCTCTGCGGCTCAGCTCGACAAGAAGGGCTCTGCAAGTTGCGCGAGCTCTTCCCGCCACCAGCTTCAGACGCTGTGGCCCCAGCTCGGCCTCCCCAGTGCAAGGGGGGCTTTTCAAGCGCTTTCCTTCTTGGCACAGGCTATTAAGCCAGCCCCTTTTCCCTGGGCAAGGCAGGCACAGCCAGGGACAGAGCAGTCTCACTCAGGAGGTGAGATGGCATTGTGCGATGGCACTACAGAACACAAACAGAACATGAACAACTTTGGCTTTTTAAAATTAATTTGGTTTTCTTCTCATCAGCCTCCCTTTGGCAACCAGTTGCTCTTGTTGCAGAAGTCACCTGCCGGAGTTGTATCTCCAGTCCGTTAGAACTGGGTGATTGGCTTTGGATGTATAGTTTATTCAGAAAACAGGGCGGCAGAGGTTAGTTAAACTATTCACAGCTGAATCAGGACAATGGTTTTAGCCATGAAAAACTGCTGAGAAGGTGAAGCTCTTCATCTTAACATTTCTAGAACAAAAATACTGATTTTTACCTGAAGAAATTGTTTCTAATAAAGGAGCTTAAAACCAGAAAAAATACTTTCAGTTTCTGCTTAAACAAATGTTCAAAAGAGTTGGCTTAGCCAAAATAATTTTTTAGTGACTGCATGTTTGTTCCTGCTTCCCCCGAAACAGTTTGAGGGACATCGTCTGCAATGGTTTTGCAATTGCAAGAGAGGAACCTGCTGTGGCATAATTAATGGTGTCAGGTTGTGATGGGTTAGCCCTTGGCTGGGGGCCAAAACACACACACCTGCTCACACAATTCCTGCCCCCACCCAATCTTACGGGAGAGAATTAAAGGGGTAAATGGAAAAGAGAACTTGTGGCTTGAGATAAGGACAATTTAATAACTAAATGACAATAATATTAAAAATAATACTACATACAAACATACAAATGAGTGATACACAGTGATACTGCCCCCCCCACCCGATGACCAAAGGCCCAGCCCACTCCTGGCCAATGATCCCGGAGGAGGGAGAGAATGAGTGATACATGATGATACTGCCCCCCCACCTGATGACCAAAGGCTCAGCCTGTTGCCTGCTAACGATCCTAGAATTACACTCATGATTCCCCCAGACAGGGGGTGCACCGCTCCTGGAGGCACTCACAGAATGGAGATAACAGTCCCAGCATGCCAGACCGAGAGCTGACCGGAGTGGGGGAAAACGACCACCTGGCCACAGCTAACGATCCCCCCGGAGAGGGAGGGTCCCAAAACTCACAGAATGGAGATAACGATTCAAGGGTCTGAGACCAAGAGCTGACCGGAGTGTGTGTGGGGGGGAAGAGGCCTTGGGAGAGCGAATGCAGACACCTGAAGCGAGATGATCTGGAGCCCAAGGGAAAAGAGCAAAAGAGAGCAATCTCCCGGAAGGGTCCTCACCTATATGCTGGATATGATGTGCATGTTATGGAATAAATCACTGTCTATTCGGAGTTTCAGTCTTAACATAAGGGCAAATCCTACGCTAGCAACCAGCTGTGCCTCTTTGCTCGTCTGCCAACCTCGGCAGCAGAACAAAACATTGGTTATCAGCTTTTCTCCTGAGCGTAAATCCAAAACACAGCCTCTTGCTAGCTATTTATGAAGAAGACGGAAAAAAAAGTTAACTCTCTGCTTAACCCAGGACACAGGTAATACCTGAGCTTGTTTTGGAAACCGTCTGATACACATCCTGGCATGGATCCTGGTGTATCTAACAAAGTAACTGGTCCTGCAGATGTAGCTCACCTCCCTGTATTCTCCTCAAGGTTCTCTTAGTGCAGTCTCAGGGGGCTGTGACAGACCCTCATGATTTGAAACCTGGTACTGCATGGACAGATTGCTTGTCTCAGCTGTTGCTGAATGGAGAAAAATCCCCTGTCTTGTGATTGAATCATAATGAGGTCTCTTAGAAACATGTGACCTTTTGAAGTCTCTACTATTAATCATGAAGAGAGCAACCATAACCAATAGAAGTCCTCTGTCTTTTGTTAGTTTCCTGTAGCATCATTACTCACCACTTCTGGAGTTTGCTTACCCTTTCATGTGTAGGGCTTCTTTGTCTGAGACACTTTATTATTGTGTTTGTGTGCTTGAAAGTATTCATGCAGGACTGAAGCTGAACTGTGTTAGTCATTTCATAAAAAACTCGGGGAAATACCTCTGTTTCTCTTGACAGGTTTGCCAATTTAATCTGAAGCAAGATAGGACAAGTGAATGTGATGAGCTGAAAGAGGGAAAGCCATGTGAAAGACATATGGGTAATGTCCTTGTAGAACAGCCTTTACTTCTCGAGTCTTATGAAATATTTCCAGAAAACACACACATCTGACTATCATTCAGTTTAACCTTTAACGGTTGTTGAGTTTTTTTGAAGGTTAAAACAGTTTAGAGTCCTGAGGAAAGATCTGGAGATGTTTCTGCTTGTGTGTATTCATCTAACTATGTACTTCAAGTGTTTAAGGTTTGGGTTTTTTTCCTGGTTTTTTTTTTTTTTTTTTTTTTTTTTTTTTTTTTTTTTATTTTTTTTTTTATTTTTTTTATTTTTTGGTTTTTTTTTTTTTTTTTTTTTTTTTTTTTTTTTTTTTCCTAGATTGATCTCATTTTGGGACAGGATTTTCCCTGCCTCATCAGAAAGAGGCTGGAACATTTTAGAGGCAATTGTCTAAATAATAAATATGGTGACAATTATAGCAAAGCCCCTTCTGACTTTCACTTGTCATCAGTCTGGGTTTACATGCAGTAACTGCCTCTCAGTACTCAAAGTTCCCAGACATTTCCAGTTCTAACAGTCGATGTGGCCATCCTATCTTCCCTCGCAGTAAATAAAACACAGTAAACCACTTTTTGTGTTCCTCTGTTTTCAGGGAAACATTGTCCAAGTAATACTGTCTCACTAAGTGGGCACTTGCTAGTCTCAGTGAAAGACGTAGCTACCAGGGTAGCTTAGTTTCTTTCTGTGGCAGTGGTTGCAGCCAAGACATTGACTAATATGTAGGGCAACCTGAGAAGAAATGAGTGGGGGTGAAGGAAATTCCAGCAAATTTTGGGGAAAACAAAAAGAACTACTGATGTAAAAAAGTACTTATGCAGTAGATAGTTTTAAACAATATTCTGTTATTGAAAAATCACACATAATCAAGAAATATAATTTATTATATATAACATTAAAAACATTTCTCAATGCCTGTTTTGTTTTGCTTGTGATTTTGCTTTTTTATTAAAAAACCTGAGACTCAGCCTAAATATGACTTGTGTTAGCACAAGTTTATTATAAACACATGTGAATGTACCAGTCCTGGTGGCATTATGATTGACTGTATTTAACAGGAAAGAGGAAAAAGTACAATTTTAGATGTACTATACTTCCCATAAAGATGGAAACAAGCTGAAGAAGATAACAAAAGTCATAAAGCAAAAACTTTAACAAAATGCATTTAAAATGTCACTCAATACAGTTCTTACCGGTGCTTGGCAGCAACTATGTAATGAAGACTGGAGTAGGACAAGCTGTGCTCCCCCTGGCTTGAGACAAGTTTTAAGGACACTCAGTGTAGGGATGTTGGCCCCTGGTGGGTGGCACTTCTAGGCTCTTTCTGCTGAGCATTTTCTTAACACTGACAGGGGTTCAAAGCAGCAGTGCGTATTGCTATTCCTGTTTTTTTTCCTGAGAATGATGTGCAACTGTGGGATGGCAGGGGGGAGAATGAAAATAGGAAGCCTTCACAGGAAAGCTGTACTTTCTGGAAGTCTCTGGAAAAGCAGCGAGATGAGGCTTAATTTTCCTGTAAAGAAGTATTTTCAGAGAAGCTGTTTTGGGTTGTGTAGCTTTTCATGATATCATCTCTCATGGAAGCCAAGGAGCAGCTTCTGGGGTCTGGACAGACCTGCTGCTCCTTTCATAGTGTGAGCTGTCTGGGCTTTTCAAGTGCAAGGAGTTTAATTGCTTTCCCAGGAAGTATGGCTAAAAGGCCTAGACAAAAAAAAAAAAAAAGCTAACAAAGTTTATCTGCTGAAAATAGATTAAATATGCGTGAGCAGCTAACACCATGTTGGCAAGTGCAGTGTGTGAGTCAAGAGTAATGGCTTAAGTGTCTGACTAAGTTGAAAAGAGAACTTGCATCATCCAAGCTTGATGACTGTCAGAAGAAAAAGCTACTTTTGACTCTTCAAGATTGAACTAAAATCCTAAAAGCAACTGGAATTTTCCCATGATTCATTAGAATTTTTGCTTGGATTCTTTCCAAACTTCTCACCCTGAAGAAATCTCTAATATATTTAAATATATGCAATTATATATTTTATAAATATAAAATGATATATCCTTTAAAGTATATTCACATATATTGCAAAGTTTATGCTTTCCTCTTTCCCATAAATGGGTCAGATTAGACATTTTCTCTCAGAAAAAGCACATCCATAACTAGTTTATTTGTGAGAAGCAATTAAGGACTGACAGGAGAAAAGATTATTTAATGATGGTGGATGCAGACAAATTTATCAGAATCAATATACATTATCACATTGTGCAACTAAATGCATAAGGGTAAAATAATTATAGCAAGGTACTAAGATATAAAAAAAAAGAAAAGAGAGAGAGAGAAATAAAACATTAAAGCATAACATTGGAATAGTCCCAAAAAGATTGGCATAAATTCATGGAAAAAGTTGTTCCAGGTCTCAAAGTATGTGTGAAATAAGGAATTGAAGAAAATAGTCATGTGAGTCTTGATTGGGAACCCTATTTGTTCCAACTAAAACTACATTACTGAATATTAAAATGAAATCACATTACAGATGCCTTTTCACATTGCTCTAGCATCACAAAAGTGCTCCATTAAAATTTTGTTTTCATATTCATTGTTGCTGACATACACTTTCTTTATGGTAAATAAAATGTGTCCTGGGTTTTTAACCAAGACCACTAGTGCTGTATAAAGTGATAGTTGTTTGGTTGAGTTTCCTCTGAAGCAACACATGCACTACATTGCCAAGTGTATGTTCACATGAATAAGTCATATTATAGAGAGCTTTAAAGGCAATGTGATTGACTGCTTCAGCCCTTAATGTCTGCAGTTGAGTGGCAGGTGTCCCATGGGCGATGCCTGTTTCCCCCTTGTTTCCCTCTTTGTAGAATACCATGGGTGTTCTCCTGGGCTACTGCTTGTGGTGGATCAAATACTGAGGGTGTCCTTTCAAAACATTTCAATAATTCAAGTAATTCTTTCAAATTTCAAGGACCCTAACAAAAAGATCTAGTCTAGTAGTGATTAACTGCAAGGTGCTTTTGCTTTGGACTACATACGAGATGGTAGTAGTCACAGACAATTTTCATAACGATTAAAAAGAAATGAGAGTGCTACTCCTATGGAGACAGCAGGGCAAGGAGATATATAATGGTCAATTCAAACAGGTCTCTGAAATCTATTTGTTGAGCTAATGTGACTTTCTGTGGAAGCATTCAGTAAGATAAAGATTGGTATCTTCAGGAGAATTACAGGAAGGCTCAGCGAGTTTGCTTTGGAGCATGTGATACTGATGTCATTGGACAGGCTGGGGATAACTCGAGCAGATGTGTGAGATTCCCTAAGGGCACAGAAAATCATTGTTTCCAGATGGAAAGACATGCTTCAGAAAATAGTTTCTGGACATAACTGCTGATGAGCCAGGTAGGCAATAAATGCTAAAATAGGAATACAACTGCTAGGGTCTTGGATAGATACGAGCTGCCTGAAGTCTAGATGACAAAGCATGGCACAGAGGCAGGTGGAAGCAATCAGGTGTGAATGATTCACTTACTGAGACCAATGACCAGTCTTCTGCTGAGAAATTTTTGTTAATTTTAGAAAGTAATTCTTTTGTATTGCTATTGTTTTGGGCATTTCCCCTCTCATCTTTGTCTGTCCTTGTGCATCCAATCACATGGTGATAACATCTGCTGTGTGTGCTGTGCAAGGTGCTTGAGGAGGAAAAGCAGCCCAGGCAACTGCAAGAGAACAGCTAGGGAGAGCTATAACCCTGGAAAATGTCGGGGTGATGGGCAATCTGTGGTAAGGCTTATACATAGGGCAGCTGGATGCTGATAAAGAATAGTGAGGCAACTGGATTCTTCTACCTTTGCGTAGAAAACTACCAGTCCTTTACAAGTCCCTAAGGGTCAGGTCTTAACCATGTAAGTTGTTTTCTTAATAAGAAAAAAATACATATATGCTGTTTGTGGCCACATTGCCTAGCTATTTCTTTTCTTGCTTAACTATGTTGAAGATCTTAGAAACACCTAAATGTCTCAGACATGGAGAAGATGTATTTTACAGAGGTCAAGTTTGTCCTACATACAGCACTATGAATACAAGCAAAGAGGTCAAGTAATGTGCTTTCACTCACTATCTTGACCAGGTCATGTAGAGCTTGGATATAGCTGTAGTGACTGCCAAGCCGTGTTTCTCCATTACAATCCCAGTCCATTTGCAAACAGAAGAGCTTGGAAAAACCTTGAAAAAGCTGTCACTTTATTTCCTTCTTCAGCAAGACACAGCCATGGCTCCAGATACACTGTGTGAACTCTTCTGCTTTTGGTTGTTTCTCCTTAGAGAAAAGGAGTTCCCTGGGTAGAGTGCCAGAGTTAGCAGGCAGCGGGTGAGCCATAAATTCAGGCAGAGCTGGGCCATTTCTGTAATAGAAAATTTCTTCATGGAAGAGGAGGCATAAGCCTCATCCAGAGATCTTTAACCCTTGAAATCCAAACTCCATCAGCATTAGTTTATTGGCTGTCTTACTGACGTCTGTATGGTAGGATCTAGCAGATCCAGATCTGTTTTTTTTTAACTGGTGTTACAAGGGCAGCAGTTTTCCTAGAGCAGTCAGAGTCCAGGAGAGCAGTTTCACTTCAAACCCTCCAGCAATGTCAGGTGAACAGACCTTAACGATCCTGCATAGTTTCTTAACATTTCCCTTATTAATTAGATGAAATCACCGACTGTGAACATTTAAATAGGCCCGCTCCCAAGTGTGACAGGAATTTTCCTAAAGCTCATGAGCTCTCCCTCAGCCAGACACATTCCCACTTGCAAACACCTAAGTGAAAAGTCAGCAGTACAATGTGTGGTGATTGTAGCCAAGAAAGGACAGGTTAGCTATTGCCTGACAGATTGTTTAGTGGAATTTTGCAGACTTTTGGAATTTTAATTAAACTCATAAATTTAATCCAGGTAAAAAAATAAAAAGACATTGATGTAGTATTTTGGCTGACCCAAAATACCCCTCCAATTGTTCTTTTCTCCCCACTTTTCAAAAAAATAAGATAGTTTCTAAAATTACAAGGGTTGTGAATTACAATTCTAATGATAGCTTTCCTTCTTACCATACAACCAGCATTCTTAAATAACTTCTTTACAACAATGCGTACTTTACAGTTTTGAGATGAATATAAATTGAAATTTTATAGGCTGCAGATGAAAGCAGACATTTGGGAAAAAAACATATGACGATAAACATTGCATTCATTTAATGTTTTGCAAATAGCATTATTACTGAGTTGCAGACAGGTATTTAAAACTGAAATAGCACATCTAGGAGTGGGAAACATCCACACTCACTGGGACAGGTGCACTCTAATGCTCATACAAGTAAGAGGACAGTTAACTCTTTAAGGCCATAAGGATAATTGGGTCCTGTTCCCTCCAGTTCACACGCTTCTGTCAACTACTTATCCCATCCCTGGGACTTCAGTTTGCATTAGTAATTAACATTTTAACTAGACCAATGATTGCAAAGTTTTAATAAAATTTAATGACGATGTATGACAATGGAGTCAAGTGGCTAGGACACTCTCAATTCTTTCTCCAAAATCCCTTATGACTGCCTTCTCTGAAGCCTTCACTGTATTTTTTTTGGGACATCACCCCTTAGTAATTCCCTAGGAGACTTAGATCAGTGCTGGCATCAAGCAAGTGAATGGGCTAAGTGCTTCTTGTCTAGTCACGAACGAGGCCTTTGGTGTTCCTTGACAAGCATGGGCAGGTGTGTTTCCTTCATCACTATTGTCACGCCAGTCATTTTAGGGTGATGCTCTGAGAACACAGCCTCTGCTTGGGCAGGGATAGGAAAGTCTTTCTTTCTTTAACTCTGTTACTTGGGGCAGATGGTAACACAGGACAAAAGCGATGGGGGCAACGAATCCCCTGCTCTTAACGTCTGTCCTCGTAGGCTTTTCTTTTTTGTCAGGGCTAATTGTTTTGATCTCTGTATCAGTCTAGGGCTTGGTGCTGAAAGGGTGCTTTTAACATGCATTTGCCTCTGAAATTAGGTCTGAGCACAGGCAGCCTGCAAGCTGTATAGGCATATCCAGCTGGGAGGGTTACTTGGATGGTCTGAAATAAACCATCAGAGCACAGTCTGTTATTAGTGCCTACAAGCTGAGCGTACTAATCTGCTTATGTTTCAGGGAGTCAGTAAAGTCATCCAGCCCAGTCTGTCTTTTAGCAGGCAGGGAGCAGTGTGCTCTTTGGTCATTCTTATAGATGCTTGGGATTTTGCTTTGTTTCCTTGCTCACCATCTCTTTTTTTCAGGTCTGCAGACGATTTTTTAAACAGGGTGGTAATATGCGTGACCTTCAGTATGTCTGTATTAAGATAAATCAGTAAAAAGGCTCATATGTCACATAACATCTCACTTGTGATCTTAAGTAAATAAACACTATTTACTCCAATTGTGTTTTCTATTTCCCCTTTTTAATCACATATGAGCAGAGGGTGTTCCCAAGGCATGTCTGTCAGGCACTGCTCTTTCCCCAGTCGGTTGCCACAGCCCAGAGCAGTGCACACATGTCCCCTCTGTCATGCCGTCAGCACCTGCTCCTTCTGGTTCCAGCCAAAACCACCCCTGCCTTCCCCATCCTTAACCTACAGACCTGGTACTGAGTCTGTCCAGCTACTGCAACGCGAGAATGCTCTGTGTAAACAAGGGGGAGGAACAAGGGGTGCAAGTGTAGTCAGTTTTCTCTCCGCAGTAGGTAATATTGACCTCTGAAAGAGCAAATCAGGGGAAACAGAAGTCACAGAACTTATTTTTCTAGGCTGACCATGCTGCAGCTCTTTCAGCACCTGCCAGGTCAAATAGTGCACATTTCCCCACTCCACTTGCCCCTGAGCTATTTAATAATTCCAAGATGGTGGGAAGGAAACACGTTTTGGATTCTTCTCTGATATCTGCGTGGATGTGAATGCAATATTTTCCACAACAGAGCTCCATTAACTAGACCCAGATGCTGCATAATTCATTACATTACAGAGCCTTAGCCTCATGGTTATCTCCTCTATTTATATATGTAAATTAATTTTCCATTTTTACTTAATTGTTGCTTAATTGTTACTGCAGTCTAGTGTAATGAATTGGAATATTACAAAAATTTATAATGCTTTTACAATTATAATGAAAAACACATATGCAACTAATGCAGAAATACAAAACACACTTTTTTCCTTCCCCTAAAGATTTCAGGATTAAGAAGAATTATATTTTTATTTTCAAAACTGAGAATCAATCTCTATTGCTTGTAACTTTAACTCCAGTGCAGAAACAAAACAGGGAAAAGGGAGTTAATTGGAGCGCACACTGGATAATTGGGAATGTAATGAGAGGAGCAGCTCCTGTAGCATCTGCCTATCACAAGAAAGTGAAGAGTTCACACAAGAGGGGTGCCTGAACAAGTGATAACTCCTCTTGTAACAGTCCCTGAGAAAAACTGTGTGAGGAAGAGCAACTGTATTTATTTTGGCAAAGCTAGGACCAGAATTTGTTTTCTTTTGTGTGTTTTATTCCCCTCTTGGATCCTAATGCCGGAAAACAATTGAAATGAGCAAAGGAGATAGTCATTACTGTAAGTTTTGTCTGCTACAATTGAACAGAGTTATCTGGAAATTATAAAGTACTGCAGGTTGCTCCAGGCCATAATCCTAACCCAAAGCCATGTGCAAAGCCTTGGAAAATTAAAATGCTGCAACTGGGTTTAACCAGCTAAAAAAATCAGTGCCCACTGAGTCATTCTGACTACACAGTACCTATTCTTCAACTGCTGAGGAATGTATTGCAGCACCCTGAGGAAGATATCAGTGGAATAACCAAGTATTAAAGCACATGTGTAAATGAGTTTTGCCAACACTTAAAACAATCTTTAAAATTATTCATAGAATAATTTAGGTTGGAAAAAGCCCCTTAAGATCATCAAGTCCAATTGTTAACCCAACACTACCAAGTCCATAACTAAACAACATCGCTAGTTGCCACATCTATCCAAAATAAAGGATCCCATACTGAAAACCACTTTTTAACTTTTGTTTTCTTAAAAGAAAAGCTATTTACATGGCTGATGTGAGTCTGCTCTGAAAGGAGCCATCCTAGCTCCCGGACAAGATGCTTGAAATGACCTGGATGGATGCAAAAAGTGGTTAAAGCAATTGAAAAATACCAAACAAATTTTTAATGTCAATTTATCTCTGTATGGAAGGCTTGTAGCTATAACAATTATTGGCTGAAGCAGAATATTGAATCTCCAAGAAACACAAAGCACAGTAATATTAGAAATATGGCATAATGTGGGGAAGAAACCCCAACAAACCCACACATCCAACCCCTTCTCTCTAAATATGTTACAAATACCTTCATTTGGAATCTCAGCAGTAAGAATTGACAGTCATCTTTATTTAATTAAGAAAACTGTATGGCTGCATCTGGCTGGTAAAGAAACCCAAGGACCAAGCACAAGCACCATCTCACTGCATATCCGTAATGCTTAACCACTGCCATACTCTGGTACTGCCTTGGTCTACGGCACCTGGTATGGGCCAGGGTTTGGGGGCACAGTGACAGCAGGGCACCCTACCTAAGCCATGCTGTGGATGAGACTACTCCAGGTCTGGCTCCCTCCAGATCATGATCCCCACAAATGCCCAGCAGATTCAGCCCCTGGGACTCCCCCATGCACCTTGCATGACCCACCCCAGGGCATGCACTGCTCATCCCCATGGGTGTGTGGGGCAAGGGCTACACTGGGTACAGCAACCAGGTTGTGACACCAGGTCCCTTCTCCATCAGCACAGACACAGCCAACATTAATTCACTGTAAGCTTTTCGTGTCTTCCCAGAAAAAAAACATATTTATCTGCAAACAGTACTAATTAGAGACTTGTGCATTTACAAGAGCATAGTAGTGTCCTTCCTTTGCCAGTAACTGGCTGTGGGTGCCCTGCTCAACCACCCTGCCATTCTGGATCACTGCGATGATATCTGCAGTCTGCACGGTTGTCAGGCGGTGAGCAATAACGATGCAGGTTCGACCTTTCCGGGCATTATCCAGAGCTTTCTGGACGATCTGCACAGAGATGTCATGAAAATGCTGTTAGCACCTGAAAAGCCTTCACTTGTCACAGGAATCACATTTGTTTTCTTACATTCTGTTATCAGCTGAATATATCTTCCATAGATAAACAAATCAGGGCATACACAAGACCCTTACTCAACAGAGTTTCTCATGGAGGTCAGCAAGACTCATCAAATGAGCATGAAACATTGAGAATCGGTTTCTTGGGCATCCAGTTTGGGTCAGAACACAAATTCAGTATTTGCCATTACATACAGCTAGTAGAAAGACACCTGAAGAGTATCTGCTCCCCATGGTGCAGACTTACTTAGAGTTTTGGGTTTTTTTCCTTTGTTTCTTTAGAAGATATGTACAGCTTCCTAGTGTCGCTCAATTTACTGCTTGCAGCTGGAAAAGGTACCGTGACACACCGACCCTGTTGTTCTACAGCTGAGCATTTGCAACATGCTTACATTGATTTTAATCTACAGAAAGCAACTAGCTCTGTAAATAGACACATAAGTTTCACGTGATAATAATTACTCACCTTTTCACTTTCTGTGTCAAGAGCAGAGGTAGCTTCATCCAAAAGCAGAATGGCAGGATTACGAACCAGGGCACGGGCAATTGCTATTCTTTGTTTTTGACCTCCAGAAAGCTGTGTTCCTTTCTCACCCACCCGGGTGTTATATTTCTGGATATTAAAAATTGAAAAAGAATGCCTATGAATACTCTTAGAGAAGGAAGAGTAGAAAAGCAAAGTTTTATGTGGCATTGTAAAAATGATTATGTATTTCCATCTCAAAAAAGAAGAATAGTGCAAGTGGTTTTAATAAAGCTATGGTCTTTTAGACACCTCTAGTATAAACAGTTACATATACAGACACACATGTTTATACCTGGCCTGAAAACTTCCCCAAAGACTGGAACAAGTCTTGAATGGTACCACAAGGTGTCCACAGACATCTGGTCATGAGTGTATGATCATAAGAGTAACTAGAGATTTATTACTGACAGATACATGAAGAACTTGATCCTGCGTTACTTGTGAATAAAGAATCACATATGTCATTAGTAGTAATGAAGATGAAATATTTTTCAGCATCATTATATAATTTTCAAGTTACACAGGACTACAGTGAAAACAAACTATCAAAGCATTTTTTCTTATTAGAACCAAATTCTTGGCAAGCATGAAAGTCAAATGCCATGTCATTCATTTTTGATTTATTGCCCCTTTGTATTTGTTAAGAAACACTCCCCGTGCATGGCTCATCCAATTAAAAATAGAGCATTTAGTTTCATTGAATTATGTTAGGAAAAGAAATCATCTTTCTCAGAGGAACTTGAGAAGTTTCAGACATCAAAGAAAAAAATTAAAAAAAACCTGTGAGGATCTGTTTGTAAACACTGTGTCCTCTTATTTTTTCCCCTCATATTCTGCTTTGTCCACCACTATATTGGAACATTGACTTTTTTTTGAACAAACTAACAAGGATTTTAAGCTTGAAACACACTGACTTTTAAAACACAAATTTAGTATTTTTTCCTGTTAAGGGAAACAAAAATGCTTATTTTTAATTTGATTGATGTAAGTGAGCACTGCCTAAATTTCTCCATGTCACTCTGAAAATCAAATCTCTGTGAAGAGAAGATTGCTATCTCTTACCTCAGGCAGGCTTTCAATGAAGGTATGAATATTTGCTGCTTTAGCTGCTGCTTCAACTTCCTCCTGACTAACCACCCTGCTGTTGTCTCCATATTGAATATTTTCAGCAATGCTGCAGTCAAACAAGACGGGCTCCTGTGACACCAGGCCTAGTCTGGACCTCAGCCATTGTAAATGCAAAGATCTGGCATCAACTCCATCTGCTAACTAGAAAAAGCAACAGAAAAATGATGCCAAGTTGACCACAGAGCTCATCCACAGATACACACTGTAAAAAAGGAAACACAAATTGTAAGAGGAAGCCTGTTACGTGTTAGATTCCCAGCTGAAATCTAGTAAATTTTGCATGCAAAATGGAAAAGAACCAGCAGTATAGATGAAATATTTCCTTTCATTAGTTTTTAATTTTGTGTGTGTTTTTGCTTCCATTTCCCAGCAGACAGAAACACAGAGTGCAGATCACAGGCTGTTCCTGAAGTCCTCCCATCCCTACCGGCCACAAGAAGCACCAGAAACCTCATGGAAAAACCTGTCTCTAAGAAGCTGAACACAGCATAAATATTCACACCTGTAGGCCTTTAACTCAATCTTAAAACCTCCAAGGAGAGTCCTTGGACTTTCTACAACCATTAATGGGGACTGCATCAAAAAGCCCATTGCAACCCTCCAGCGGCGACGCAGTAGCATTTCTGTGGGATTACATTTGTGTTATCTGAAGCATGTATCTATGCCCCTAATGAGTGAATTCATATTACCGAGATGATTTATACACTGAGAAGCAAGCGACATGAGCATTATGTCACCTATGCATGACCAGGCTGTGAGCAGCTTTGGGGAGGCAACGCAGTCTGACCCCGTCATTCTCCTCCCCGCTGAGATCAGTGCCCCAGGCCACTGCACCGTGCCAACACGGGTGCAAGTGCTGGTATGTGTGTCTGATGTACAGGGTAGATAATGACAGTGGTCTTGGGGTTGTCTGCAGCTCCCCTAGAGCCACAACCTCAGTATCCCACACCTCTTAAAAAGGCATCTCTCCAGAGATGTTGGTAGGATCATTTAAAGCCTCTGAAACCTTGGAAGATAAAGAGTTACATAGATCTAATTGTCATTCTATTTTTACCACTTGTCCTTCCACAGGGTCATAAAATCTCTCCAAGAGCTGAATGGATGTGCTTTTGCCACAGCCGCTGCTTCCTACTAATGCCAGAGTCTGTCCCTTGTTAACCTTCACATTGAGTCCTTGCAAAACTTGAACTTCTGGCCTTGTTGGGTACACATATTGGATATTTCTGAATTCAATGTTGCCTTCAAAATTGCTCTGAAAAGTAATAGAGAGTTCACATGCTCATATTAGCATTTATTAACTTTAACTTAAATAACACTTGTAAGATTTAGTATTAAAGTGAGAGAACTGACAAGAAAGTTTGTGAGGGTGTTTTCAAAACTGCTTTTGAAGTTCTTTTAAATCACATGTTGAATTGAGGGCAGTATTATTATTTAGGTGTAAGTCACTAGATCCTTCCAGGGAAAGAGTTTTCTGCATCTCTTGTATCTGTTTATCACTTCACCTTTGAAAATAATATCTTCAGGCAAATAAACAACTGCTGATATCATCTGTATTATTTGCCTTCCTGATCTCACATTGCAAGTGGCACAATCTGAACAAATGTAACACAAGGTCAAAGTCAGCTATTAAGACAGCAGAGCTAAATTCTTTGGTGGGTAATTTACAGGCTTGTAGAACAAGCTGTGCTTTAAACAGCAATGTTAATTAGCCAGTCTAGCCAGCCCAGTTTCTAAACTCAAGTGGAAGAAAGGGGACACACATTAAAGCTATTTGCCTCTGCTGTGGTTTGTGGCAGGACCCAGCCCTATGTAGTGGTATTTTTGTGTATTAGCAGCACTGCTAATGCAGTGCTCTCACAGCAGATGATGATCTCATTTAACAGGCTCAAAGCTTTGCCTTGCAGAAGTCACAGGCATCGCTGGTATTCATGTCACTGGTATTTGAGTTCAGTTTATATGGGAAATAATTTTATTTAAATTTTATTTTACCAGGACCCTTCTGCCAAATCTTTCAATGTCTGTGCCAGAGGGCCCTGGTTCAAGAAGATACGTAAGTGCGCTCGTAACTTCAAAGGCTGAAAATCCTGTGTATGTTTAAAGTTCTAGAAACTAGATTATGTCTTCCTGAGTAGGGGCTACCATCTAAAACCTACATGGAAAGCTCCATCCAGATAGATGGATATGCAAATGTAATCCTTCCAGATCATGTAAACTGAAAGCATTTCATGCAGAAACTTGATAAGTGCTGAGGTCAGTTACCTTAATGACAATTTGGTTTAGAGGTGGGATTTTGGGGATTTTTTTGAGTGTGTTTTTTTTTCTCTTTCTTATTGTTGGTTTTTTTCCTTGTTGGTGTCCCATCCCCGCCCCCACTGCCCCAATTTAGGGCCAAAAAAATTATTCATTAAGGTAGTTTTGACGTCACAAGAACACATTTTTACTTGTAAGAGTTTCCACAGTTATAAGAGGGTGGTTTTGGGCAAAACTATTCTGTCTCTGAAGGAACCAGTCTCTCTTATCTACCTAAACAGTAGAAGAACGCATTTGTATTTTGTTTCTCTTGTAAATCCTTACAAAGGCAATGTGACTGTGACTGGAACTGACATTGTCAGTGTTTTTGTGAAACAATTTAAGATGTGAGTCAGTACAATGAAAAATAATTTTTTATCTCATTCAGAGCAAAACTACTTTTAAGGGTGTACACTTCTGACTAAAACTCCAAAATAATATGGTCCATTAAAAATAACAACACAGCATCCCTATTTTACATAATATCTGTCCTTATTAATAGAGTTTTAAGACAATAAAACATTAGTAATTTAGTTTGTTTCAAGGTTTTTCTGGAAAAATAAACCTTACCAATTTTTCACCTTCTTCACTATAGCTGTCAATTAGAGGTTTTCTGTCCAAAAGCTGAAAGATTCTTTGAGCTGATCTTCTAGCTTTGCCATAGTCTGGTGCCAGGGAAGCAGACTGACCAACATTCATGGCTGCAAATATGACGGCAGAGAAGACTCTAAAAAACAAGAAAGAAAATCCAATTCATTTTAGATAGAACAAAGCATTGTTTTCTTCACTTTTAAAATAAAACCTCAAAATAAAGTTTTTTAACATCTTTATAACATTTCTAGAGCTCCTCACTCCCCAAAATGTCATCCAGTATTAGGAAGTTCTGTTTATTCCTATAAGTACTTTATGGGTGAGCAGTGGTGTTGTGTCTCTTCTCTCTGCAAATACCCTCTGCCTGGAAGGAACACCAAACAGCAAAGACTTCTCCAAGTAGGTGTGCTGAGCACAGCCCTACGTCTGCTGCTTCACTGTCCAAATGCACACCTTTCCCCAAAGCAGCCCTTCTGCCCCAACTGCACTGAATTCCTGAATCTCTACACCTCATTACCTCTGTAATTAGATTAAATAATTTGTACGCATTGAAAACACGATCACATGTATCCATCTTTTATATTTTATAAGGCATACTCACATAAATACATTTTCAAAGTTGGTCAGACCATGGGCAATGAGCCATGCACCAAATCTGAAGACTGCCGCGTTAATAAAGTAGTTTGCACACTGAGCTATTCCATAGGTAAATCCATAGAAAGGGGCTTTTTTCAGAGAATCTCTGATAAAGGAAGAGACTTTCCATAAGTAACTTGTAAAACAGAAACAGCAGACACTGGCTAGGGGATGGCCGTATTTCTGGGTTAAAGCTTTCAAGCAATGCAGCTCACCCCCTGAAAACACAACAGATCCACTCAGAATATGTGCACAGTCACAAACAACTCCTGCCAGACCCTAAAAAGCATCTTGCATCATGACATGGAACTGCCTCTAGGACAGAAAGGTAGAGCAACAAGGTCTTTCATCCTCCTTTATGCTGTCTTGAATCTCTTCCTTTTCTATAGCAGGGCAGGTCACTAGAGCAGTTAAAAAAAACCAAACCAAACCAAACCCACCACATATGACCCATTTTATTAAGAAAACAAGCAGGTTCCAGCCTAGGCTAAGAACCGCCTGCAGGCTTCTGCCAGGTCTTCCCATCCGAGCAGAGACCTCTCATTCCGATTCAGAGCAAGGATGTATTTCTCTGGGTATCCCCGCAGGGGTTCAGATGAAGCCTCTATTTCTCAATCTATCCTTCTGGAGAAGTTTCATTTTGTGTAGCTAATTGAATGCACACTGAATCAGAGTCTGGACGACTCTCTGCCCTCATCATTTAGGATGCTCTCTGAGGAAATGGAAATCTCCTTTCTTGTCTGAGCTGTAAATCAGAGACTTTTGACAGTCCAGGGGAGCAACCTAGGGGTATTACCAGTTCACCAGACAGTGAATTTTAACAATGTGTTGGCTGAGGACAGGTTACACAATGCATAATTTTCAATTCCTTCTTTTACTTTAGTTACCTTGAAGGAAGAAGGAAACAAATTAGATTTTGGACTATTTTTTTAAATAAAATGAAGCTATAAAAATCTGGCATCCCTAGCGATTCAAATGCGTTTCAGTGGAGACAAATTAGTGGGATGTACTGGGTCAAACAAGGGAAACATATGAAGTTCATTTCAAGGTTTCAAAGTCATATGAGGGGAATAAAACTGGTTTATTTTATAAAGGGTGTGGTATGGGAGTTAACTCTCAGTTCCTGACTTAACTAATGTCAATCCAATCCACTGAAATGGAGTGCACATATGTCCTAGGCATACACAAGAAGACACAATGTTCTGTAATACATGCGCCGAGAATACAGTTTACAAAGTGTTTGCATAATGAAAAGCAAAATCCTGCAAATGTTTTTTTCACTCTGCATTTAAGAATGTATATGAAAATATATTGAGTGAACAGATTTCAAAACTACGTAAACTGCTGTTGATATCCTTCCCAATCTTTTGGGTATTGGATAGTTTCCGATAAATGTATTTACAATAAGTCTAAAAGACTAAAATTTACAAATAAAGAATTATTAAAGAAAAAAATCCCACCTATATGGACCATTCAAACTTGTAACGTATCTTTCATAAAATGCTTCTTCCCTGGTCAGTGAAGCTACAGTTCTTATGTTTTCAACAGATTCTGTTGAAATCTAAATTGGGAGATAAAACATATAAGAGGTAATCCCTTACAACTGAGATCTTCAACATATCTCCTAAACACTCGATCTCTGTAGCATTTATTATTTTAGATCAGAAAGTGCTTAAGAGAAGAGATCAAGTCTATCAGCAGGTGAAAGCAAGCCCAGGGCAACGAGATTATCCACCTCACAGTCACAAGACAAGGGGAAGCTGAAGCCAACAATGTACTGAGTTCAGAACCTTGGGCCAACACACAGGAAGCACCAGCAGCCCCTGTCCTAACCTGTGGGTTGTGATCCCGATTATTTAAACTTGATTTCAAAAAACAGGAAAAAACCCCAGTCATCTGGACACAGCTTGCACTTTGTATGGACTACTTCTGCCTCCTGGAAGAGCGCTATCAGGTGAATGAAGGCAGTACCCTGAAGATCTTGAGCACATTAATGGTTTGCATTTTATGATGGAGTGAAAAAGAAGCAATGTCATGGCTCTGTGGCTCAGCCCTGCAACACTTCTGGCCACAGCCCACAGCAGTGCAGAGCTATGCCCCTCGCCTGAGGCACAAGGCGCACCACTGTTGGGGCTGCTGCTGTTACAGCTGTCCCTGCCCAGAAATCTGCTATAGAGGCTTTCAAATACATTTTTATAGACTAATTTACAGATGTTTTGTGTTATCTATGTTTTGCTTTTCTCCAGGATATATAAACATTCCCTTCACCCCCCATCCTGTCCTGTCCTCTCCCCCTTTCATTTTTCTTAGATAATGGAGCCAGCTGTCATATAGCTACAGTGCTGTCCTTAAAAGTGATCTCACACCATAGCCCCATAGTTAAAATTGGAGAACTTACTCTTCCAGCCTCTTCCAAAGCTTTTTGATCTTTCGCAGCATGACCAGACACAGAACTAACTGTCGCAGCATTTGCAGCAATAACGAAAGGAATGCAGGCCAGGATAAGCAAAGTTAGCTGCCAGCCATATACAAAAGCAATAATGATGGCAGTCAGAAGGGTAAAGATGGTCATAGTCATCAGTCCAAGCCGGCTTCCAGTTGCCTAAGAAAACAGAAGAAAACCCTAAATATCCATCAGCAGATTTTCTTTTTGTAACTTATATCACCAGTTGAAATCACTATATGGTCAAGGCCAGTAGCTCAGCTGGAAAAATGAAACCATGCGTGATACATGGACATTAAGCACCTACTTATGCAACTGTTCCTAGGCGTTCCTCATACCTGCCAGCACTCAGGCCTTCAAGCAAGGTTAAAAAGTCTAAACAGCTGGTCAATAGCAGCTGTTTAATGAAATACATATTGGGACTTCCCGCACTACTTGAGGCACAGAAGACTGGGGCTGCTGTCACAGTAGGGCAGGCTGGCTGCTGGGTGCCCAACATTAGGCAAGAGGGGCTTCATTCTAATGACAGCCATCCATTGACCCATCCCACTAACAGTGCTGGAAACTACTCATCCTCAGGCACTCACACTGCTGCACCTGTGGTTGGCTTCTCAGAAAAAAAATCTGAATTCAGCCACCCTCCAGAAATGTTTTATCTCAGCAGGGATAATGAGTGGAAAAGATGAACTCATACTGAAGAACTCCTGTCTTCTCCCAGCCTCTGTAACCTTTTCATCAAGTACTTTTACAATGAGAGATGATTAGCAACCAGCATCTGGGTGGGCTCTGATTTGCAGAAAAAAGGTCTGAAAACAGCCCTGTGGAAACAGTACATCTTCCAAAATTTGGCTTGATGAAAAAAAACAAAAATCCTTGGGTGGGAAGCAAAAATTCTTCTCTCTTTTGCCAAAGACTTTCCTGCCCTGAAAAGACTTTTCTTGTTCAATAAAATTTAAAACAGTAATAATTAAACCAATGCCAAGGTGAATTGTTGCCACATGTTCTAGGGGTTGTACATAAAGATGGATTTGGAAACTTCAGCCAGCTCAGCATGAGGCAATGTACTTACAGACAGTCTGTAGTGCTCAATACAACACAATAGATTTGAGAGCAATTCATGCCCTGAGTTGCCTTTAGTAGTTAGGGGACCCTGTGCACCCCTCCTTTCTACTGCCCTGACGGGGTGATCTAGTTCAATGCCACTGAATCAAACTGGAAATATAAAAGATGAAAATGACTAAGTTTTGTCAAAAAGTATTGTCTCACTACAAGCCCATAAGGAATGAGGACAGGAGAGAGAAACAAAAGTCTGAGACTGAAAAACGTAGGGGATTAAAGGGTCTTTGATGTACAGATTTGAAGGACACAAAGACATCTTAAAACAAACCAGAAAACTTTTTCCCTGGAAGTGATTCTCTTCTTCTTTTTGTTTGTTTCCCCAGGGAGAAGGGAAGAAATTGAGAGATCTTTGGCAGGCCATCAGGGACTGCTGATGAGGTGAGCAGTAGGAGGAATTGTGCAGAATTTGCCATATTCTCCTGCAGCATCCAGTGGCCACCTCTCCCATACCAGCACCTCAAGTCATTCCTTCCCTCAGCCATTGCCTTCCCTGGTGTTCATTATTAATTCCAGGCCATTTCTTACTGTTTGGCCTGATTGCACATTTGGTGGGGATGGGAATAAGGATTCTCTTCATTAAGGTCAGTAAAGGTTTGCATTATCTGCAGATGCAACTTCTTCATGGTACTCAGGTGACACCTATCATTGGGTGTAAAAATCTGGGGTCTGCTGATCTTGGCCCTCAGCACATGCAGATTTCACTTTGCATGGTGAAATGCTCTACAGTTGTTACATACCTAGCTTAGAGACTTGCAGGGAGGTAAATGAATAGTGCATGAACGTCTGCTGGATTTTTCATAGTTGTCATAAATTATTGGCTGGGAAGCCATTTCCAAGGTGTCAACAGCATGCTATGTAAATCCATCTGTCAGTCTGTTGGGCAGATTTATTACCTTGTATTCTGAAATAATCTCAGTGTCCCTTGTCAATTGCAATTAATATTTGTAAGGAAAAAATATTTAAAAAGCACACAAAAAGGAATCAGCATACCCCTTTGACTTGGGAAGCATCTGTGGCAAGCCGAGTTAGCAGAACGCCAACAGCGTTTTTCTGATCATCGTACCATCCAATTTCCTGCAAGAAAAGACGCTGTTACTAATTTTTATTTCAAAAAATCATATTTCAGATTTATCAGAATTACTAATAAAATAAACACATTTCTAGCTCAGTAGCAGGACTGTAGCGTACGGGAAAATGGAAGCACAAGTCATGAAGGCTAACCGCCATATCCTTCCTCTGTAGTCAGCATCTTCCAAGTAAACTAAAAGAAAAACCTTAAAAAGTGTTATTCTGTTGTGAACATCTAATTGTTCACAATCAAAGTGTTACTAGGTGTAATGTTAATCTGAATGTGGCTATTTAGAAGCCTTTATTAAAACCCCCTTTTACCCAGTCCTTTCTTTGACCTGAAGACAAGTCTCTTCTTACAAGTTGCCTGTTCCATTAACTATAGAAGAGCAACTGCTCACTTGTCTTTGTACATACAGAAAGGAAGTGAGGCCCTTTTATCTCCAAAGGCTGTGGCAGGTTTTTTTAATCACTAATTTTCCCTCTCCTAGTCCCTTTCAGATGTTTCTATGAACACACAGGTTCTTGTTCCCAGTGGGCATGTGGGGTGCCAAGTTATGCATTCTCAAAACTCCTATGCAAGTAGTATGAAATTGTACAAATTATCAGGAAGGGTTTAATATCAGTAATTTTATTCTTCTCATGGGTAATTCTGGATGCAATAAGGTAATTTGAATTTTTTGCAGTAAAAAAAATTATCATATCTATTTGCTATGGATTGCAGCATGTAGATTTAAATCTAAATAACAGATTACATATAATTCTATATAATACACACTTGCATCATGACCACCCAAGCAAGGGGAGATTGAACTTTTGTGGTCACGTTTGCACACACAGACAGCTGCAAACTGTGTATATTAGCACATCAGAAGTGTGCACATTTGCAATGACATTTCTTCAAAATTCAACTATTTGCAGTAGCAGCACTGAGCCAAACTGCACACGGGACAAGAGACTTTCAGAAAAAGTTGTACTTTTTCCTAAGCTAGGGGTAGAAGAGACATGTTTGTGTTTTCTTTTCTCCAGACCACACAATTGAAACCCAACATGTACCTTATAACAATTTGCAAAAGCCACCTAGCTCTCATGCTACCCTAGCTGCATAATTCCTACCTGCTGAAGTAATGCTCTGAAGGACAAAGAGCGCAGTCTCATTGTCAGTATTTCCCCAGACTTCCCAAACATGAAACCCTGGGGGAGGAAAGAGAGTCATATTTTTCTCTTCTCATGCTTTAACACTGTTTATAAAGCTGCACAACAAAAGCAACGACACACAAAAAAAACTCCTGCAACCCCCTCTTCACATGTAAGTCTTGTGAGAAGTGCCCTTCACGTTCCTGGAACCTGAAACTCTATTTTCCCGTGAAAAGGAATCAACATGGCAAAGAAGGCAGGAGCTTTGTTGTAATGCCTTATTCGTATGCCTCAGCAGTATTAGGAGATAATCAGCCTATTTAGTCATTGATTTCCCTGCTCTGCTACCAGAGCCATTCAGTCACACCACTCATATCCATGCATTTTATGATACGGACAGCAATGTGCAGTAACTGTTTTCTGCAAGCCGTGGAACAGGCATAAGAGGACAGTAAATGATGGAGTTTGATGGTATGAAAACCACCATCTTCTGTGGAGTCTATTTTATAATTACTTTGTCAAGAGCCTATAGAGTATCAATGAGAAACATCAGTCTCAGCTTTGACTTTTAAGGCCAGATCCTTAACTTTTATTTCAGTCATGCTGAATCTACATTGCCTACAGTGGCTTATTTAAACCAATAGCAAATATGGACATATGTCTTTATGCAAACACACCCATAAACTCCACATATCTTTGGAAGAACCCTGGCACTTCTGTCTGTTTTTGTAAGCTCCTATTGGTGTTTTGCTTCTCAGGCTGCATTGATATGAGTTACACCTGTAGCCTGCTGGGCAGTAAAGAACTTCCTACATTTCAGTGTAGTGACACTTACTTGGATTATGTATGTTACCAAGGTAATCACTCCAAGTAAAAGAAACATTAAAGAAAGCACCAAAGTGTTTTTACTCCTCTTTTCTGGATTTGTTTCTTGAAAAGCCTATGCAAGGAAAAAAAAAACATAAAAATGATTACGTAGGCAATGACTGCCAGTTACATAAGCCAGCTTTCATCTCAAGAAGCTTGTCTCTTTCAATTTCTCTTAGCAAGTATCCTGGATCCTGAAATCAGTCTGCAGTCAATGTCCTGTTGAGGGCCAGAAGACAGTGCAGCTTTCCATTTAACCAACATCTCGCTAGTTTGTTCCCCCAGGTCCAACAATTTTTCCTCCTTTCCTCTGCTAGTCAGATGCAGTTCCACTGGGCTCTGCCTCTAGAGAGTCACTTCACCAACATTTACCCATTTTTCAGTGGATCCATCTATATAAGTGAATCTCACCCAGACTCTTACATAGGGAAAACTGGCTGAGCATGAGGAAGGCTCAGGGCTGCAATATCCATTTACAAAAAAAAAAAAAAAAAAAAAAAAAAAAAAAAAAAAAAAAAAAAAAAGAAGAAAAACAAGCACTTACCCCAATGATTTTTCCAAATATAACAGCGAATGCAGGATGGACCCCACCTGAGATAGCAGCAGCAATCACTCCCAGCAGTATATACAGCCACTCAGGCTTGTTCAGAGCCAAGATTCTTGAGTAAGGCACAGCAGGGAGATTTTCTTCCTACAGGAAAGGAAAGGCTGCAAGTTTTCCTTGGAAACACGAAATTCCCCAGACAGTGGGTGTTCATTAGGCTTTGAGTAGTGAGCTGTCTTGGTAAACTGCTGAAAGGCCTCTCTGTGTACTCAGAGTGACCAAACATGCTGGAGATCTGCAGCTTTGCTGTTTCATATCCTAGAACTTCAACTGCATTGTAAAAGTTTGAAAGCAATTTAACAAAATTTAACAAAAGGCTAAGTCATAAGGGGAGAAGGGCCAGGACAGTTCATTCAAAGTTACATAGGACTGGTCACCATGAATGGTAACTTTAACACTTGAATCTTTATAAAGAACTGAAAGTCTCACTGTTCAAAGCCCAGAAAAGATCCCTCGGGTTCAGCTAAATGCTAGTGGGCTGGCAGCAATACAGTTGGGTAGAGAGGTCATTCTTTTTTGCAAACTATACTATGCATCATTACCAAAAGCATGAAAGAGGCATATGTAATAGTCAGTTAGCCTGCATCTCCTTTGAAAGTACAAAAAATTCCCTCTTCTGCTTTACTAATTTGTTCAAGCACCTCTGCCTCCATAGGGGAAGTTCTGGAAAAGCAAAAAATTAAAACATTGTAAATGAAACAAAATGTTAGGCAGGATTGCAAGTCAGTTGCTCTTGCTTCCTGATTATTTTGTCCCATGTTTCAGATGCTGAATGAGAGTAGCTAAACTTCAGCCATAAAAGTGGGCTAAACTTTCTGAAATAAATAATTACAACAGCTGGATGCTTATTTCTCACTTTTTTGGTGAATGTGATGAATACTGAAGTCTTGAGCATGAACACCCACCACTTCCTCTAAGAAGGTCTTAAGCAGTATTATTACACAGATAAAAAGTGTCTTTTGAAGTTGCATAACTTTTTTTGGGCTAATAGAAATGGATCCAGTTCCTTTATACTATATGAAATACGTATTAGCTTGAAGCTATATTTTAGTGAGGAGTATCAATAGATACCAAGTGTACCAAGGTTTCCATAAATATTTTAAATAGTCAGATGCCATATTACAGATGAGACACTAACTTCCATAGATTTAAAAGGATCCATGGTTTTACTTCAGAATTTATGTTTTAATTTCTTCATGTCAAGGGTCCTGAAGCCAGGTATAAAAACAGACCCAAAACCCAAGACCCACCAAGCAACTCTTCCAATACATTTCAGGTAAAAAAATGCTGTATTTCACGCAGTACACAACAGGAGAACACAAAAAAACAGTTTCTGTTGAGCTGCCTACCCAAAGTCTGACCCAGACACAACTAGAAATCTGCTCCTACTGATTGCCATGAGCAAGGTTTACTCAGCTTTGACAAATCAACATTCTGTTTCTAAAACCTGAACTTCCTGTATGACTTTTATCCCTGTATGACTTTTATTCCTATATGAGATTTGTGAGTTAAAGTTAAAAACCTTCAGAACTGGATATTTTAAAGCATATTCTAAGACAGAGAGAGAGAGAGAGAGAGAGAGAGAGAATAGCGGTTCTTTTATTTAGAATACACTTCAAAATGTTAAGGTTTTGATTTTTTTTGTTTGACATAAAGGTAGTATGATGTTCCAAAGTGCCTTAAAACTTTGTATGCACACCCCAGGGATTACAATATCCTGCAGTATTTGCAAAAATGAGTACCAGAAAGTAAAGAATCCTGCAAATGAAATCTCACAACTCAGTTTAATTAGATAGAATTAAAACAATAGTAACACTGAAATAACACGCTTAATTTTATGCGGCATAACAAATCAACAGCACAAGCTTTTTCCAGCTCCATACTAAATTAATCATATTAACATGAAGTTTTTGGTAATACATACACAACTGTCCTCATTCCTAGGATGAATATTCAGCATGGCAGCCAGCTATCTAAAAGTAATTAAAATCACGTGCTTTGTGTTTATGCTTGCATGTTTTCATTAGCATTCTAAATTAAAGTTTTAATACCAACCGCCAGCTCTTTTTTTTTCTTTTTCCTAGAGGACTTTTTCTTAGAAGAGCACCTCTTGCTGTTATATCTTCCAGATCTTCTTCTAATGCTGCCTCTCCCAGAGATCACTGATTCTTCAAAACGATCTTGATCTTGTAGAGGAGCTGGCTCTTCATTTCTGTAATTTTCCTCATATTCCTCAGCTCCTGTGTCTTCGCTTTCTTCTGATATCCCATCATCTTGAACATTATTGCCAAAACCCTAAGAAGAATTCAGGATATACAATTGCACGACATTTTGAGCACGGAGAAGGAAGAGTAAAATTCTTTTTTCACGAGTACTGCTGTTTCAACCATTTGATCACTGTTGCCCATAGGCCACATAAGTACAGTCTGTAACGGCAAAGCAGTAGACTCTTTGCTCCTCATTTTCTTTTTTTTTCCTCTTATCTTTTTCTTTAAGCAGTCTATGGAATCAACCTGGAATCTAACAATTCTGTGGCCATAATTACATAGTCTGTGCCTTCAACTCACATTTTTGACATTGGATTGTGTAAATATGAAACAGTCTTATGGGTAAAACCCACAAGAATTCCAAGTCTGGGTCTGTCCCCAGACTAGTGCAACTGAGTAGCTGCCAGAAGGACGACACACAGGAACTAGAGAGAAAATGACTCCACTCATCAGCATTTCACAACTTTGTGAACTGGAGAAAGAAAAGAAATAAATTTTCCTGTACCTGCTGCATTACAAGAGAATAGTAGACACCCTTCTGCAACATGAGTTCACTGTGTGTTCCTTGTTCAACCACAACACCATTCTCAAATCCAGCAATAGTGTCAGCAGTCCTGATGGTAGACAGTCTGTGAGCAATCACAATGGTGGTACGTCCAGCCCGAGCCTTACAGAAAAACAACAAAAACAATTAACATTAAAATCTGCAAGAAAACATCACAGAAATAAAACAAGGTTACTTTAGGCATTTACAACATAAAATAAATCCAAACTTCAAAAATAATTATTTCTTCTAAAAATAAAGATTTGGCACATTAACTTGCCTAATTCAGGCACAGAATACCACATGAATCTTATTAGACCAGCAATGTAGGTATTAAAGGCTATAATTAAGGTCACTTGACTTTTTACCAAACTTGAACTGTTTGAGCAGAAGTTGCCCATAAAGTGTTTCCACATGTATTCATGCATTGGAGGGAAATGCAGTGAACATAGATCTCTCTCAAAATAAAGCTAGGATAGCTAGTATGTAAAGAAAGGATGTTTTCTTTATATACTATCCATACATATTTTTGAAAGTATAATATTAACGTGACTTCTAAGAAGACTTATCAGGAAAGTGTAGAGGAGTGGAGTACATCTGGGATCAGAAATGGGATTTAGCTACTCCCGTAAAGGTCTCTCCCAGTCTTTTAAAATAAACTACAACTCAAATTGTCAACTAATATATTCTCTGCAGGGGCCTTCCGGGATTTAGCAGCAAGAGCTGCCGAAGCCTCAGTCTGCAGGTTACATGCTCCCTCCCTCTGCAGCTCCCACATGCAGACTAATGGCATGCACAGTCCTCAGGCAGCAAATGAGCACAGGACAGCTTGGGGCTGCTGAAGAAAGTGGCTTCCCTCCTCTCTGACGCTTGGAGGAGACCATGGGTTGGGGGCAAGAGGGGAAATCCAAGGGGATTTCATGCAACAAATATGTTCTGCAGTCAAGGATCCTGCTGGAAGTTACTTGCTACAGAAGTTGTAGAGCGTACGGGCACAGGAACAGGAGCACAGAGAAGGTGACAGTTTCAGTAGACAAATGCTTCCATGGTGATTTGTATTCTTTCCTCCCTACACCTGTCATCAAGTTCTCGTGGATCTGATGCAAGTCACTCAAAACGTGTCACAAGAGGTCTGTCTTGGTGCAGTTTTCATGTTGGTGCCCTAATACGCAGAGCCTTCACTACTGCAGCTGGGAGCTGCTCTCAGCACAAGCAAAATGCTTTAAAAGATGCAAAGTTATCTGAAAAACATCAGACTAAAAGCATCTGCATATGACTGCTCAGAAATGGTGTGCGTTTGTAAGGTTAATATCTCTGCTCCTCAGCTGTGAAAATAAAGAACTCTATTAACACCACTTTTTCCACTCAGGAATATTGAGAAGAAATTTGTCATACTGTAACTCCTATCTTTCTGTTCATAACTACTGAAATGAAAGGCAGGATTTTTCACTTAACTTTTAAAAACACATTAAAATACATGTTAGATAAATGAAACAACATTCCAGCCCAACCATGAATTTCTTCTTTGACCAAAGCCTCCAAGTTCCACTGCATCCTGGTGGAAACTGCTGACAAAGGAAGGCTGCGCGGAAGGGACCATGAATTGGTGGCACAGAGTGTGGACTCTGACAGCTCTGCTCTGCAGTAGTGCCCACCCTAGAGCTCGGGGGCTGACAGAAAACAGCAGGGGGGCAAAGAATCAGTATTTGTAACTGGCTCCGCTTTTTGCTCTGTGTAGGGTTTGATCTGCATTCAGTCTCTGTAAAGAAAGAAAACGGCTAAATCCCAAGAGCATTCTGAACATTATGAAGCAAGTATTCAATAAAGAACAAATATTATTATACTTTACATTTCTATTCATCTATCTGAAAAAGATCATTCAGTCCTCATGGCTTCCCTTGATTAGATGCCATCCATATTTCACCAGCAAATGAACAATTGTGATTTGAGGAAGGAAGTGCAGGAGGCCCAAGTTACAGTTACATGAGTGTAACTGTCTTGGTAATTAGTAATAATGTTAAAAACAAACAACAAATAGACATGATTCCTAAGTAAAGTTTTGATTGTTTAAACTCCCTGATAAAACCCTGAAAATGAAACTTCCATCCAAATTTTATTTTCTGGTGTTCTTTATTCCAGTGGAAACCTGCAGTGAAAATTGCATGTTAATGTGTCTTAAGTGCTGTTGCACCTTTTCATGGTAGCTTCAATAACATGACTCTTACCTTATCGAGAGCTGCTTGCACTATAGATTCACTCTGAGTATCTAGTGCAGATGTAGCTTCATCCAGAAGAAGAATCTTGGGATTTCTTGCCAGAGCACGGGCGATAGCTATTCGCTGCTTCTGTCCCCCACTCAGCTGAGCACCTCTTTCCCCTACTATGGTGTTAAATTTCTGAGAAAGGAGAAAACAAAACAGAACTTGTGGAATGCCTCAGATGAAATCCTTGTTTCTCTGTGCAATCGTTAAGTACTGAGCTTCTAGACAAGAGGCTGATTTGAGAATGGACAGAGCAAGCACGCAACTACATCCATTCATCTAGCCCTTAGCCAAGCCCTCCTACCCCCATTACATACTTTATATGCCTAACTTTGAACTTGTGGTTCTTTAAAGTCTTGATTTTTACCACTTGCTCAGAGAGTGCTCCAAACCCTGGATTTTCTGAAGATACCCCCTAAAAGGCACCTCTGCATTTGCTGAGTACTGCCTACTTTTCCAAGAGGGTTAGGATCATAGGAACTCACCAGGACCTCTAACATTGCCTCCTCTGAATCCGACGCGCTCCCCCCACCCCTTGGAGCCATAGCTTGGTTCCTACTGACTGTGTCACTCAATCATGGAATCATAGAATAGCTAGGGTTGGAAAGGACCTTAAAGGTCTTTGAGTTCCAACCTGCCTGCCATGGGCAGGGACATCCAAAGTGGCAAGTCTCAAAGTCCACTGCAGTCTGCTGTTTAAGAGTAAATATGTAGAGTAAACAACGCTTCCTGAGAAGAAGGAACTTTGGAACAGACTGACGCACCAGAAATGGCACATGCTTGAAAGATGGGGGTTGAGCTCTCTGAGGTAGAAGAATTTGAAATCAAATCCCATGTGGGCACTTTTTCCACATTTTTTTAACTACAGGACCAAAAGGAAGGACATATAATCATTCCTGAGGATGTGTTTTAAATGACCGATCTCACTTCCCACCCCTACCCTGAAAAGAGTAAGGCACCCACTGCTAGGAGAGGGTTCAAAGTTGTGAATCTCAGTCAGAAGGAGAGCTCAAGACCTCAGCTGCTAAAAGTGGCCTTGGTTCAAGGCATATTTATTTACTTCCACCCACCATTTCCTAGTGAATGCACAGACAGCTCCTGACAAAGGGTTTTGGATTTCTGGATCTTCTCTTTAAAAGCCCAGCTCTTCCTATGCCTCAGGAGATGGGTAGGGATGGTAATACAGCTGTGCAATTTCCTTTCTCCTGAGTTAAGGCACTGACATTTTTTCCAGACTTAGGCACAAGCCCTTTGAGGGCAACCAAATAAAGGCACAATATCTAGCCCAGAACATCCCTGAACTGAAAGCTGCTGGAGGCTTTAAGAATATTTTGGGAAGTTATACTACAACTTAAATTCCCATGCTCCCCCTCTCAGAAACAGGACACTGGCCCAAATGAACCTTTCGTTCTAACACTCAAAAGAAGTTCATGAACTCACATCAGGCAGTCTAGATATAAAGTCAAAGGCATTGGCTTCCTTGGCTGCTTGCTCAATTTCAGCATCAGAAATATCTTCTCGGCCATAGCGAATGTTCTCAGCTATTGTTGTTGCAAACAAAACAGGCTCCTGGCTCACAATACCAATATTTTCTCGTAGCCACTTTACATTAAGTGTCCGAATATCCTGACCATCTAAGGTAATCTGAGAGAAAAAGCGTATGTCAAAGAAGTTGAGGAAACATATTCAGTTCATAATAAATCAGTTAATTACTATTACTTAAGTTCAGCTACAAGGACAAAAAGAAAAAAAATAGTTGTCTTTAGTAGAAAACTATGTTGGAGGAGAAGTTACAACTGTAGTTTTTCCATCCACTGCAGAAGCTAGAAAAATGGTGAGGAGCAGCACAAACAGAAGACATCAGGGTTTTCTTTTTTTCCTTCAATAACCATGCTGTCCAAGCTGGCTTAAGAGTTTCTCAGCTTCCCTGCATGATTTTTACCCTGGTCTCATGTCCCTGTGCCAATTTGCTGCCCTCACAGTTGTGGCTATGCAATTGCCTCTGTGGCTGTGCTTTACACCAGATCAAAGAAATAATCCAACTTGACTAAAAAGGAAGGGAAAGTTATTTTTAACCTAGATTGTTTGCAATGTGGTCCTGTGAACACTGACATTAGCACAGGGGAGGAACAGCAAACTGAGGCATAGGGGCAGGAATGAACAACCACAGAAATACTAAGTTTAAGAAATAACTGTGTTGATAATAGATAGCCTCCTTGATATGTTACGTAGTGATAGCTCAATATTTAACATTTTAAGTACTTACCTGGTTCCAACTCACAGTAACAACTACTAACTAGCATTCTTCAAATATTAAGTATAAAAAGAACCTTTTCCTTAAAAATATATTATTTTCCTCCTTTTTTCCTTTGGAAATTTATTACAAGAAGCATTTACCATTTACTGACTAGATCTAGTATTTAGTGGTAATGCAGACATAAAATGTATAATGATGGAAATTTTTGCTGTGGATTAGCAGACAGGGAAAAATGAACCAAGAAAACAATGATTTAAAATAGGAAAACCCTCTCCAAGTTTTAGTTTACATTGAAAGAAAGGGAAGCAAAATGCAGCGGAGCACTGTTTGCTTACAAAAGTTTACAGAACTTTAAAGGCCAATTGCTGCTGCAAATAATTTTAAATTCAGATCTTGCATCTATTCAAAGATTTGTGGTATTTGCTACTTCTGGCCTGGTACTGCAAGAAGGAGGAGAATAATGAAGTCAAGTGAATAGGAGAAGATAGTTAATTCGAAATTTAAATCGTGGAAATACTGAACTATGTAGAGAGATCCCTTATTTTCCTCCAAAATAAAAAACAATGTTCAGTCAGTATGGGAAGCTTGTACTTATTGTAACAGCTCTCATTTTTTACAGTTCACTTGCAGGCACTCACTTCCCCCTGGACAGGATCGTAGAATCTCTGCAGCAACTGAACAGTAGTGCTTTTCCCACAGCCACTGGCACCAACTAAAGCAATGGTCTTCCCAGTTTGAACTTTCAAGTTTAGACCGTTGAGGATCTGAGGGAAAGAAAAATAAAAATCTATATCTTAGTTTGACAAGTTTGATTAGAGTACAGTCTGTCAAGGCAACTGTAGCAATAATCAAGGCAGTAGGAAGTAGAGCAATCTGAAGGTATGTCAATATGAGTAACTTAATTGTACCTGGGAATATTCTGGGGCACTTACATGAAAGACATCTATGCTTGTGAAGTGTATTAGCCTTTGAAACAGGACGGCTACATGCAACATGCCTTTTGGGAATGGTCCCTGGATCCTTCTGGCCACCAAAGAAAGCCTGGGAATTATTTGAGAAGGCTGATAACTGGAACAGGCCAAGTTCATGCCAAGAAACATTTTAAGAGTTCCCTTGCATAGGCCATTGCATTCCAGTGCCTGGGAAAATTCCCCAGCACACTCAAATCAACTAATACAGACACAGCCACAGTACTCTAAACTGGATAGCTCATTTTCTCCAATTTGTGTGATCTGGTAGCAGTCTTGGGGTCTTACATTCTACTGCTGTCCTCCATTTTCCAATGCTTAGACAATGTTATAACACTTAGTTATGAATCTCACAAAAAAATACTTCCAAGGTGCAACGTTATTGCCGACAAATAAGCTTGCTTTCTTCTATTTTTAGAATATAAATGGCTGTTTTGACAAGGTAACTGCTGGAAAGCCCTTAATAAATCCCAATCCTTATTGTTAACAGCCTCAGCAGCCTCGGGAGTAGTTACAGATTAATGATATCTTTGTTGTAATTTTCCCATTTAGGAACATTTTACCTCAAAAGGTGTCCATGTCATATATGAGTAATGCTGTGCAGTTGCCAAAATATTTGGCTGCTATGGGAACTCTTCTTGTTTATACCAGGCTGATTTATAATTTTGCCTACACATGTTTTTGCAATGAGAGATTAAAATAGTTGCAATATTGCTCTCCTCTCCCTGTGTTACATCCAGCAGGGTTTGTATCTCCAAGAAGCTGATATCCTGGTGCCTGCATTATCAAGTAAGAACTATATTCTGGATACCATAATTTCTCCAGATGCAAATAGTCACAACCACCTAATAGGCTATTTCTAACTCTTTTATCAGGCAAGGTGTTGTCGAGATTAAACTGACAATAACTAGACTCCTTAGATCTCTTTGATTCGATTTAGTCTGTACAGGGGAGATTAGACTGTGTTGCATCAATTGCTTGAGAGATTGTAAATAACTTCTACACATCTTTGCTGATTCCTTTTGGCTCTATTAAGTAACATTGATACTCTTAGGAGGGAGAGCGCTGACTCAGGAGATTTTGGAAGGAAGACATTTCCCTCCCATTTGGCTTGCAGACCCATAACACAGCTTGTCATCCTGAATAGGATTTTTAGGAGGAAGGATGAAGAGTCTGCTCTGTCATTTCTGATTTCTGAGCCAAGAGTGAAAGATGCATTGCACTGACTTCAGCTAGGTAGAAAGCCTAGCTTTGAGTCTGTCCTTAAGCAGCTCTGGTGCCCTGGAAACAGATGGGACAGACCCCAGATGGGAAGAGCTAGCTGAAGAAATAGCCACAGTGATATGAACTTCCCCATTCTCACCGCTTAATTGGCATATTCAGCTTTTAATTGTTGACATTTGAAATCTCTCTTCCTACCTTTTTCTTCACTAAGTAAAACCAGCAGCAAATCCCTTTTCCTTTCACCTTTGTCAATGTCTTCAAAAGATTATGAACTGTTGAATATGGTAGAGAAGCTAAATCAACTGTATCATCACACAAGTAGAGAGTGATGCCATGAGGTACATAGCACTGCACAGTACGGTTACTAACGGAAGTTCAACTAGTAAAGAATAGGGATATCTGCTCATTGAGCAGCAATTTTGTTTGCCCAAAATAACACTTGACTTCCAAATGTATATTTAGGATGATATGTTTCAATCCTTTTGATGGCATAATTGTTGTAAAGCCTGTCTTACAGGTCACTTTTCCCATGGGATATCATAGCAACTCAGAACAACCAAGGGACTAGAAAGAGCAACTTCCCAGGCCTGGAAATTTTAATGACAGATCTTGAAAAATCTCCTTGGTTTGTCAGAGCCCTTGTTCACAAAAATTCAGACTAGAAGCTACGTATATTCTTAGCTTTGTCCAGCAGAGGAGAATGGCGAGCAGGTGGTCAGTGGCAATAGATCTAGAGCTTTGCCTTTGAGCACTGCTGGGGGAAAAAATAATGTCCTATCTCCCAAGAAAGGAATGTATTTTGCATTCAAGAACAACAAGATCAGAGAAACAACACAGACATAGGCTGCAGAATTTCAGTACAGTAGATTAATCTAATACGAACACTTACTTTAACATCAGGTCTGGACGGGTAACTGAAATGGATATTTCGGAATTCAATTTCTCCTACGAGTTTATCTGGTTTGTAGCCTTCCTCTGAACTGCTGTCTATGAGCCGTTTCTGGAAAGAGGTTTTTAAAATATGTTGCTCGTTATTACACTTTTGGAACTGCTGTTTCATCTGGGTATATTATTCTTTCCTTGACTTTCTCAGTTGCTGATTTACTCTGCAGCACACCATTGCAGAGCTGGGGCATATTACTTGCAGAATGCTGAACGCAAGGGGAGCATCTAAGTGTAAATTCTGCTTTGACAAATATAGCACATTTTCAAACACAACAAAATCCACAGGAGAAAATCTGTAATTGAGGAACTTAACTGTATTACCTTGCAGAAAAATATGGCCCTCTGTTGTCCATACAAGAGGGTTTTGTACTCACATAAAGAACCATGTAGCCATTTCTGTATGAACTTTCGAGTTCTACTTGTTTAAAATATTTTACATACACAGATATGCAATTGGTGCATAACACAGCCATATCAAGACAATAACGTGGGAACCCTTCTTCATTGCAACATCAGCAATGTGGCTTTATATTACTACATCTTTCAATAGCACTATTAATCACCTCCCCCCCACCCCTCCAGCAGAATCCAGCTCAGCCGAAATTGTGCATACATGCAATTTTAAGAAATAGTAAAGGGCCTTACTACTTTCTCTCTGCAGTTGCAAGTCTAATATCAGGGAAAGACTTAATCCATAAATCTCAGATATGCACGCCAGCTTTCCCAATAGTCATTGCAACAAATAAAGAGGCAGTTTTCTTGATATGAATGGAAATATTACAGGTTTCAGTGGTAGACATCTATAGAGTTTATGGTTTAGGGACTTCTGAGGGCTTTAGTTATGTCCTAAATAACAACAACAAAAAAAACCAACAAAATTTTTTTACTAAATTACTTACCTTATTAATAACTCGATATACTTCATAGGCAGCCCCACGTGCATTAGCCACACTCTCCAGGTTGGGAGCTGCCTGGCCCAGGGAGAAGGCTCCGATAAGCACAGAGAAGAACACCTGTGGGAGATGGAGGGAAGCATCACAGTTAATAGTGATTACAGAGCTACCAGTGCCCAGCTGTTAAATGTCCAAGTCTTTCTAGTGTACCCTTTCTAGGAGAATTAAATACAAAAGTGAAAGGTGCATTTCACAACTGCTTCTGTCTACTCCCCATTTTCCTGCTGTGAGTGGTAACTACTGACACATGCTTTTGTGGCATGAATGCCTTTTCTTTTTGATGTTTTTGCATTTTCTGTCATCTACAAATAGAACGAATATCTTTCTCTGTTGCTTTCCAGATGTTCCCAAAGTCAAGAGGCTTGCAGAATTTTGTCCCGATTTTCTTAACTGAAATCCCACCTATGGGAACAACCCTCAATTAGCCTGACCTGCTGTGAGGAATCATCCTCATCAGAAGTCACTTGAGTGTGAAAGTTAAGCATGTAGCCAAACTTTTGATGGCAAGAAGAAAGCCAAAAATCCTCAAACTAATATAAACCTAGACATTTTGGCAATGTACTGAAAATGCTTGCCAGTAAACAACAACAAAATGCGGTGAAGACATGGTGGCTAAATGAGATATTGAGGACTTCCCATTACACATTCAGCACTCAAGTGGGATTCATTTAATCCTAGTGTCCAGCTAGAATTTTGCTGGCAGTCCAGATTATGTCTTTGCTCCCTAACCACCAGCTATAGGTTGTTCATCTTACCCTACAATAGGTTCCAAGGGAAGTGAGAAAGATGCAGATACTTTTGCCTCTACATTGACTTCAGTGGGAATTCAAGGTGCCCTGTTCAAACCTGTTATATCAAAAGCTAGGTAAGATGAATGCCTTAATTTCAGCCATTTTTTTTAGCAGGCAAGTCTTTAACAGATAATTTAACAAGCACTTGTTAGAAAATGGAAATAATTATACATTTGCATAACTATTTTCTTGAAATTACAGAGCATTTTTCAAAGCTGCATTGCTGTACTTACGATTAAGACATGGCCGATGTCATAATTTTCCTCAGCAGTGAGCTTGGTTCCATACCAAAATGCAAGTGCATAGGATGCAAAGATAAGAAACTGTGAAACACCTAGAGATGTGTCGGTGGTAATGGATTTTTTGACTCCAGCACTTCTAGCCATCTCTAAGTTAGCATCATATCTGAAAGTGGATAAGGAAACCATTCATTTGACAGGTACCACATGTCATTATGATTAATATTTCCCAGTGTCTTTTTTTTTAATATAAAGACTTTCTTGCCATAAAAACAATTAAAGCCTCACAAAGACAATATAGATTTATTTTTTTTTTTTTAAACAGAGGACTAGTAGGCATATAATTCCTTTGAATAAATCTGCTCTGACATATGCTAACAACATTCTCATACTGTTGTGGAAGACAGATTTAGAAGAAATTGTGTAGCATGACTTCATTATCATGACAGAAGACAAGATACCACTCCCGAGCTACTTGTCTGCATTAGTCCTGGAAGGAAACCTTGATAAACTTCTAGCAACATTACCTATCAAAGGTAAAGTTTAGCGTTCCACATTTAAAAAAAGGTAAAACCAAAACTGAACTCCAGGCACAGTGGAGGAAGGCAGTTAAATGAATAGAAGGCAGAGCTCCCTCTGATGCCAGGGTTGTTCTCTTGCTAGCCATTCCAGGAAGTCAAGAATCTTTCCCTTATTTGTCTATAGTTTCCAGCTAATAGCTTTCACTTAGTAAAACTCATTATGGAAAGTATAGCCCAGGGATAGCATATCTTTTTACTTGTTAATGATGTGCTCAGCAGCTTGCATTTTTTCCCAATACATATTTTCTATGCAAGACATCCCCATAGCAGGAAAACATGAAATTCAGTCAGCTGGGAAGGAATCTTAAAACAATGTGCATTAATCTACCAATGCAGTATTTGTTACTCAAATATATTTAAACATCTTGTCTTGGTTTCATTCTTCCAATCAAGCCCTACCTTTGAAGGGTATAGACCTAGTCAGTGAATACAGGCTATTTAGTGTTATCACTGCAGCATAGACTCACATTTCTCCTCTGATTGAGATCTGGAGTTGAATTTAAAACAAAAGTAATAAGAAGGTTATCTTTACCTATTAGTCAAATGCAGCAAGGCATGTGATTAATTGTTTAACTTCTAGAACATGTGCACTGCTGTTCTGATCTTTGGTTAATCCTTTGAACTGGATTCAAGCATTGTAACAAATATACATGATCAGTCAACTACAGAGGAATAGGTCTATTTACACATCTTTATTTTCATCTGAGCTGTCCACTTATAGAGGAATAAAATGACAATAAGGAGAACCCTATTCCACTGCCCCTCCAAAAATCCCCAAACCCAACCCACAGCCAAACTCCTTTTCCATATTTTAAATATAGTTTTTATTTCAAAAACTTACTTTGCTATTGCCTTTTGCTGTCCATTGAAAGCCACAACAGTCCTGATTGCTGTCAAAATTTCTTCTGCCACAGCTCCTGCTTTGGCATAAGCAGACAGCTCTTTAGCAGTAAGGGATGCCAGGAGCTGGAAAATTGAAAAATAAATGTTATTGCAGCCTGCTGAAAGAGTATGCACATTGGTGAAAAAGAATGATCAATGTCCGAGGCACAAGATGAGGTTTTAGGAAAGAAGGGGTCAAATCCAGCTCATTCTCTCACTATGTCTGCGTTAAAGTGAAAGACTATGCAAGCATCAAATGAGCTTCATGACTGACCCACTTTCCTCCCAAGCTGAGGGCAGCCCATGAACTACACTCTGATGTGCATGGGTCTGAGTAGACCAGTAGATGTTGAAATAATCAAGGTAGTCACATTACAGCTTCTGATGCTTTTCTTCCTAGCTTATTTGAAATATTTCAAGTAGAAGAAAACCACTAGTATTATATGTAAGCAACCACTCAGAAATACAAAGTGTACCCACTAACGTGGCTACAAAGGATCACAAGGGGAAAATGTTTTCCTGTCTGAAAGGGAAACCTCTCCACATATTTCATTAATTTGTATCACTCCAGTCTGTAGTAGCTGTATATATGTTCTAGTGTCTACTCTGTACACAGCATGAAACTTGATAAATTATTTGCAGTAGATGTGGTATCACGTATGTGCGGATGGAAAGAGCTTGAAAAGCATTTGTGTCAAGAGAGAAGAGCGAGGTTCATGACTGTGTGCCTGGGCTTCCCCAGTGCTCTGCATGAGGAAATCGCTGTGCGAGGAAGATGCTCTGATACAGATTATCCTCCTGCCACACGGCATGAGGACAGAGTAGGTGGACAGAATCATAGAATGGTTTGGGTTGGAAGGGAATGTAAAGATCATCTAGGTACTTGGGAACCCAGAGAAAAGCTACAGGAGCAGCAGAAGTCATAAAGTAAGCGTGGAGCCAACCTCCCAGCTGAGAAACCACACTAGGTTTCTCCCATGCTCTCCCCCTTTTCCTGTGCATAAGAGTTGCAATGTTTTTCTGGTTTGCTTTGTTTATTAATCCCCACACACTTACAGTTGACCAAACTGCTGCTGATGCAGCAAGCAGAGGGCTGACTGACAAAATCACCAGTGTCAGCTTCCACCCGTGGATGAATCCTACAATAATCCCTGCCAGAAATGTGGCAAAAAACTGTACAAATATACAGATCTTGTCTCCGATGCCTTCATGGATGGTGTTGATGTCACTTTAAATAACAACAATAATAAAAAAAGATTTGTTAGCTTTGAATGCCTTTCATTCTAACTCCCTCCCCCCCCGTTTCATGTTGTGTGGTCTAAGCTTTGCCATTTCCTAACTGGCACAGTGAAATTTTTAACCACAATTACTGAACAGCACCACTAGTCTCTTCTGTGGCCAGAACACAGCAGAAACTTCCTATGTTTGAGGACTCATTTTCTGTATTTTCCATCATTCTCTGCTGTTTCTATGCACCATCACTGGGTCACAGATGACCTAGTTTCCTTAACCAGAATCCAAGTGAAGCAATACAAGTAAATAACCAAGCAACTTCCTCACCTCCTGCAACCATCTCCAAATGATTCCTTCTGCTCAGCTCTCTGATGCATTTTATGTTCTTAATTTTGGCTACAGACTCAAGATCACCTCAATTCTACCAGAAAAAACATTATTTGGAAGAATGTCTGTTTGTCATACAAATTTCCTTCCCCATTTTCTCTTCCCAGCACATAGAGATATTAGAGCTGAACATGGTTTCATTTAAGCTTCTCTTATACCTTTCAGGACACAGCTCTGTCCAAAGCTATCCTAAAATCCAGAAAAAAAAAAAATCTGTGTTCATGCATATAGTCCCATTGCATCTTGGGGCATACAGTCCTCATCCCTAAGTCTATTTAAGTCTATGGAAAAACTCCAAAGACTTTTACTGACTGGACAGAGTCCAGCCTGAGATCCAGCTGGATGGAAATACAAGTTCATTTCCACTCAGTAAAGTGTCAGAGCTCCCAGTGTTTGTAAACTAGCTGGAGACAACAGAGCTGTTTATCTAGTACTATCTGCCACATACTTCAGAGACATTAGAAAGCCAATGTCAGGCATTTCACAGTAAAAACCCTTCCAACGCATATATCACAGAAACTACACAAATGAATCTGAAAAGAATAATGGATTTCTCCCTCAAAGCAGTGATATTTCACACTTCAAGTTTAGGTGGTTTGGTTTTTTTTTTAAACTCTCTATCAGCTATTCCACAGAAGATAAATGGCAGTTTTCTTGTAAACATCATATTTAGGGGAGTCAAAAATGAACAGAGCCCTCACTCTGTCAGTCTGGTGTTCAGCGTTCCTATCTGGGTAGTATCAAACCAAGCCATCTCCTGGTGGAGCACTGCAAAAAAGAACTTCTGCCGGATCCTGGCTGTCTGCCTCGTAGCAGCAATCAAAAACATCCATACTTGGATGGTGCTCAGGATCAACACAGCACAGCCAATTCCCACGTAGTAGTAAGCAAACCTGTGATAGCAGAAAGAAAGGCCATATGACCCCACTGTACCTTGTCAGAGAAGTTAGACACAAAAAGCAACAATTAGTCTTCATTTACTCCATCAAAGTAAATACTCAAGCCAGTAACACATTATTGGAAAGCCTTTTTGAGAAAGCAAACATTTGGCTTCTGCTTAAAGGGATAACATAGTAAAAGAAAATTCTCCAATATTTTGTTAACAGAATAACTACAAAGACTCTTACTTAGTCATTTCAGCTTCTATATCTACGCCTTGAACTGATGGCTGGCTGGAATTATTTACTGAAGTACCTGTGGGGAGAAAAAAAGGTAATGATATATATGAAAGTATTATATACAGGAGAGAAGCCATGGCAATCTAGGGTCACCAGTTTGGGAATATTTTGTATTTTGCAAGTGGGGTTTTGCAAAATACAAAATCATTTGGCAAATACACATAGATTTTTTCTAAACTTCTAGTAATTACTGTGTCTGAAAATTGATTATACAGAAGGTGGTCGTGTTCCTTACTGTCTCGATGAAAATGAAGTTCATTCATAAACAACACAGTCAATACACTGCTTTTGTCTGTTCAAGCCATTAAAGGCTGACTAAAACATTTTGGTCATTTGTAGCAGGATGACTTTTCCTCATTATATACTTGCTCAGATGTGGAACTGTGCATAGTTTGGATAAAAATCTTAGCCCCTGTAGAAAAACATAACCGGTATGCAGAGAAGTCTAATTTTAACTTTTTACCTTCTGATGTGTTTGATTTCCCACCACTTAGCACAAAGCTGTTTGTCATGTCTCCAAAGACGATGATCATAAGCGGCAATCCAGTACCATTTGCTGCAGCTGCGATCAAACCAACTACCATCAAAAGGACATCCACCCAATCAGCATAGCAAAACTATAAGAGCATTAAAAAGTGGGAAAAAAAAGGAAAAAAAAGTGACATTTGTCTGACAGTTCATGTGTTTGCTACAGTACAGCAGACTAAATATTCTAAGCAGCAACAACACTCCAAATGAAGGCAAACTTAGAACATGAGAAGAATTTTCCGGTAAGTCCCATACGTCTTTAAATCAGTATTCAGTGGGCTGCTAAAGGGAATACTGGCAGGATACATAGTTCTTCCTCAACTCATCAGTATAAAAACCAAAGTTTATGTCCTACATGTTTCTAAGTGATGATCTTCTCTGCACAATATATTGCCTTTTGTGTTCCACTAAGTTACATATTTACTAAGATAATACCTTTGAAATGTAAACAAGAATGAGTTATTGACCAGCACCTGGTTTATATCTACCAGTAGAAAATGTTTATAGCAGAGATTGTATCTTAAGGCTTGTCTACCCCTGAACTTGTCTAACCCTGAAGGATGTGAATTTAAACTGCCATAGCTATTCCTGGATGTGGTTAATCTGAAATCAGAACATTTTATTCCTGACTCTCCTAACCCTCTTGCAAAGTGTAAGTGGACGTGGAATAAACCAGAGAAGAGTAAAAGTTCTCTTATTCCAGAATAAGCAAGTCCACATGTAAGAGTTAATAGGGAATAGCTGTTTTATGGAAAACTGACACAAAACCATACCACTGGTTCTCTCAAGACAGAGGATCCCTTAGATGTCAAACACAGGATAAACTCTTTATAGACAGAGTCAAGGCAAGGGCCTGTGCAGTCTCCGTGTCCTAGATCAGCCTCAGCAGGGGTGAGCTTCATCCTCCAACAGCACTAAGGCTGAACTGCTGTAAGTGCTCCCAATACACTGAGGTGGGAATCTGACCTAACAGGCCAAATTTTAACGAGGTCTAACACCAGTGGTAGTATTTCATAGGTCTCAAGCTTCTCCTCCAGTTTTGGTTGCCTATTAATTGCAATTAATAAATAAACAACTCACAATGAAAAATCAAGAAAAGGAAGTATAAAGCCAACCATCAAACTTCACACTAACCAGTTCAAAAATACCAACCACCTTTTTCTCTGTCTTCTTATTTTTCTTCCTAGAGGAAAATACAAAAAATTAATTAAGATGAGCTTTTTCCAGCAAAGCTGTATTACGCCTCCCCCACAACACCCAATACTTTAGTGGCCAATGTGTTAAGTTTAAAGAATACGTACATTTTTTCCCTAGGCTTTAACTGCTCACTTTGTTCAAGATTTTCATCATGTTGGAAAGAAGGGTTGTAATATCCCTTGCTTGCAGGTTCTGTGAAATAAAACCCAGACTTTTAAAACATAATATCCCATCTTTTGTATCAGCTTCTTGAAACTCTCACTGCTGATTCTTTTGCATTAAAGCTTAAAGACTAGTTTTTTCTCATGTTCATGGAACACGCTGGTGAATTTTTCTTGAAACTTCCTTTCAATTCAGTTCATCTCCCCTAGTCCAGAAAACAAGCTTCCAGTTCAATTTCTGAGATGGAAAGAAACTTTATTTTTACAATTGAAATATATTTATCCATAAAAGGCCATCAAAGACTAAAAGCAAGAATTAATAAATGCTGCAAACACCTGCAAAACAGCAGATGAGGAGAAGCCCCACTGAAATAAGTGGAATTGCTTATAGTGAAGGTTGTAATTGCTGGAGGTAACATAGAATAGATGTGAGTTAACTGAAGAATCATGTCTTTGCCTGTAATAGTCATTTTCATTATATCTTTGTCTGGCAGTAGTCGCCGCATGTCCCACTTCTTTTGTGCTAGGGGCTTTAGAAATCTAGACAAAAGAGGAATTGTACCCCAGAAAGCTTATATTCTAAATCCATAAAATGAGATGCAGTAGGTGGATAAAGAAACCGATGAGCAGCCACAGTAGGGAGCCATCTGTGAATTGCATGGGGAGAAAAGGTCTCCACATACCAGCCATCTCCAATTTATATTTACCTTAAATTTAACTGCTGACTCACTATGAACACAATTATCTACATCTTGTTTTTAATGTCAGTCAGTCTATATAGACTGGTTTAGACAACCATTCAAAGACAATAATGTGCTTCCACCTTCCAGAGCTTATTTTAGCAGCATTTTCATGCCCAGGCTAGCAACCACCCAAACAGTTTTACACATATGAATTTTGTTGACCTTAGTGGCATGACTCATGCATAAATGTTTTGTAGGTGATGGCTTTAGTTCACTGTAAAGTCATTGAAGTATCTACTATAAAACCACTATGACAGTCAGGAAAGACTTAAAATGCACCTTTAGATTTGGAGCTGTGGAATACATTCCTCAAACACGCGCACTGCTTTCATGCGTGTGGCTTACCAGCATGGGAGAGTTCCTCTTCTGTGGAATTTACAGAATAACAACCCTTCATTGTTCTTCTTTGAGGTATGCTTATGAGGTAAAGTCACATTGATCAAAACCTACATTAAAAAATAAAACATTTAGAAACAATAAATATTTTAAGAGTTCACATTAAAATATTGGTGAGTTTTTCTATGACTCATTAACTTTTGGTCTTTTTGTACTTTAAAAGAAATACGTAACAGCATGATAAAGAGCAACTTTTGATGAGAAACTAAACAGGCTACCTATCAGTAGACTTTTATGCTAAAGCCCTACATCAATCATATACAAACTGTTGCGGATGATCTATCACAGAACAGAGGTTTTCCCTCATTATCTTGTGTTTGATAAGTTGAATAAGTTTTAACTTATTGAACAGTTGTAGCACGAACATGATTATAATTATAAAGACTAAAGGTATATGTATGCATTTTGGCATACACCAACTGAGTAAGATTTAGAGGCAGTAATGACTGATGCTCCAATTTTCCCTAGGCTTTTCTTCTTGATTTGTCACATACACAGATTTAAAAAAAAAAAAAAGGCAAAAAACCACACATGAATTTTATGTAGGCTAAAATAATGATGATAACAAATTGCACAATCAACTCGACATTTAAAAATAATTGTTATTTTTTGAATACTTCTTTTTGACAGATTTCTGGCTGTGTTTTTTTTTTTCCTCATGCTATTTCGGCTTACCTTTGCAACCCACACTCTGCCCTTACGTTTGGGTGACTTACAGCCCGGTCCCGGTGGGGCCGGCACGGTGCGATGAGATGAGATGCTCCCGGCTCCCAGCCCCGGTCCGTGCGGGGCGGGCCGCCTGCGCCCCTGTCCTGGGCTTTATAGCGACGGACAACGCCCGCCCTGCCCTGCCTGCCTGCCCGCCCTGCCTCAGCTCGGGTTTCAGGTGAAGGTCGGTGCCGCAGGAGGTGCCGTGTTCGAGGGGCTCGCAGTTTAGAAGACTGCTGATAAGCAGAGGTGAGGGGGTATTCGAAAAAGAGTCATTGTCTAGTGAAAAATTCAGGCTTGTGAAAACTGTCTGCAAGCTCGTACCAAATCTGGGGAATCGCTTCCCTGCATTTAGTGAATTTCAAGTAAGAGTAAAGATACACTGGTGAATTTGAACTAAGAAATGTTATTAAAAGAGGTGTTTTCATTTCCCACTTCTAAATGACAGGAGGATGAAAGACAGCCAAATTAATTATTGTTTTTTTACAGAAGCTGAGCCTCACATTTTGCTCATTTAATTCCCATCTCTTCCTCATGATTTTTTTGTGGGGTTTTGTTTTGCCAAAAGTGAGACTGTTTCCTGTTTTGGGTTAGCTCAGAGACTGGGTTGTTTTTTTTTTTTTCTGAAGAAATCAGGTAAACGAATTAGATTTTCTGCACAACCCTAAAAATAACAGTTCTTTAGCTTTCCCCCTCACACATACTGGAATCTGTATAATTTGCTTCCAGTAATGCCTTTATTAAGCACTTTAAAAGTGCTTATGAAACTTATAATCTCCTCATTGTTTTCCCATCCACTCAAATACCATTGTCCCAAAGTAAGTCCAGACAATTGAACTAGTTACCCAGCTGAAGTTATTCTCAAGTAACAAGTTCAAGACTCAGCCTAATCTAAGCTTCTCTTTTCTGCCTTCCAGACAGGATTCAGATAATGTTTTACTTATTGGTTATGATGCCCTGAAAGAACTTCAGAAGAAAATGCATTACTAGGTGTCATCTCCTGCCCACTGGGACCCTATACATTTACTTAGATTCTAACACCTGCATATTGGACCTATGACTCTTAAAAGTACTTTCTCACCTCTTTAGCATAACCCAGGGTTTATATTACAAAGTGTTAAGCCTGCATAACACACATTAGTGGCTGCGTTCTCTGTTCCATAAAATTTATGAAAAGCTTTGGCTTCTGCAGCCATGAAGAATCTGCATTTACAGACTTTAGCAGAAGAGACAGAACAGCAAGCTGAAGTACTCCACTGTCCCAGCCCTGAGGTTCACAGCTATATGCAGTATTTCCTCCACTGAAGGCAACAGTTTTTTTCTTATTCATGTCAATGGGAGCAAGATCAACTCCTCATTATGCCTCAGTTTTTGTTAAAACAGGCGATTAACTGTTATTCTCAGAATAAACTATCATCACATATAAAATTTTAAACATAGGTACATCCCACATAGAAAGCAAATGCCTGGATTTTACACATTTTAATAAGTGTGGGGCTGACAGAGCACATAGATACCAAAAGAGAAGAATGGAGGCAGTATGAACCCAAAAACTTGCTTGGAGTAGTTTTTAGAGCTGCTAAGTACCCATGCATCTTACTTGGGATCACTATCAGCTAGGGAGTTTTTGATACCTCTGAAACACAGACACTTGATTTTCAAAGCTTCATTGTCAGTTATTCACACACAATAGCAATACAGTGTCACGATTCAGATCCACTGCTCTACACACTGCATGCCTGGTAAGAAAACACCTCAGAGTTCCCCTGCATGGAAAAGACAGTCCAAAAATGTTGTGCGAGATGAGCAGGGCAAGCATCTGATGATGCAGGAGAGGGAAGCGTGGGGTGTTGAGAAGAAAGTTGTTTCCTTCTTTCTCCCCCATTTCTTTCTTTGTGAGTGGTATTATACTCTCTGCAGTTTGAAGGGCATCTCCAAAGGGGGAAACCAAACGTGTAAACCAACAGATTAAAAAAAAGACAATGAACAAAAGAAAGAGTAAGAAATAGTCTCCTAGAAAAAGATTCCAGATCGAATGTACTGAGAAACATGGGACTCATAGTCCAATTACAGCTAGCTACTCTGTGCTTAGATAAAAAATAAATTATCATAATCTGATATTTTCACAGAGGCAGAAGTCTGGACTAAAACACGTAGATGTCAAGCAGAGACGACTCCCATCAACAAATCAAGGCAGGAAAGAAACACAAGAAATGGTAGTTTACAGGAATGCACCTGTAATCTATGATAAAACAACAGAATGGGGTTTGGAATGGAAATACTATTTCTTCTTTTATCCAAAAATACTTGTGTAACATTCAAAAACACTTGCTGCATCTGAAAAGTATTCTATTCTAAACAGACAATATTCACTCATGTCTCCACGTTTTTGGTTCATCTGTCCAAAAGCACTCAGTGACAGGAAAAGCAAAATCAAACACAGTCAAGTATCCTTAATTAACACCAGCCATAACTGACTGAACTAGAAAAGATACCTACTTTAAAGAACTATTAACCGTAAGTACAACATCACTGAAAACAAGCAAACAAAAAAATCCCATCTCAAAAAGCCTCAAAACACAAGCTGGAAATTAGAACTCACTTCCCCAGCAAAATACTAACACTGACGAGGTTACAGAACATAGTATGCAAAAGCAGTAGACACCTAATTTTACTGGAACATGTCCTCAAAATAACAGTCAAATACAAAGGTGTATTGTATTTTACAACTGTTGTAGCTGCTCACTGCTTCTTGACTTCTGCAACAGACCAGAAGAGCACCAGCAAGACACCCAGCCTACACCCATAAGCCACATATGAGGCGTCAAAAGTAGTATTTGACTTGTTACCTTAATTGCAGTTGAGATCATCTACCTTCTCCATGCAGCTAGGTTGTAATAAACGGGGTGGAGCTGTAAAAGACCTTCACCTTCACTTACTGCACTTTGATGTAAGTTGCTTTGTGACTTCTGCATCTGTGTTGTACTTGTGATTCACCCAGAAAAGACTTGCAAGAATCACTTAAAATAAAAAAAGTTCCATTGTCTTATTTATTTGTCAGAAATCAGACCAAAAGGGAACATTTATACTGTAGTTCTTGTAGGCTTTGTGGGCTAGTCACCATTAGTTGTAATCAACTCCCATATTTCTACAGCAGCACAAGGACTTATGCATTGCATTCAAGCTCAACAGTGATATTATTAATAACCACTGGTAACAGCTGTAGGCTTGGCATGGTACTTGAACTCTTACTCTGAGAGAGGGTCATATTTTGGTGGGCATAAAAGGAGTGGCTCATTGTCATCCAAAGTTCTTCACTGAATTTACTGAGTAATAGGGTATGGATGTTGGCCATTTGGGTTACGAATAGGGGACTCATGAATATAACCTACACGGTTCACTTTTGTCAATATAAAAATGCATAGAAAGATTCTGCCCAAGCTTAATTAATATCTGGGCAGGGGAAGGTAGGGTGTTCTCCATCACTGACCCACGCCTGGGCTAGACAAACTGGCAGTAGCGACTACCCACATGGAATGAAAAGGAGCTGTTAGCTTCTGTTGTCTTTTAGAGGATCCATGCTAAACCTAGCTGGGGTAGTACAAACCAAAAAGCCCACAGTTCCAGACTACCAGCTGGAGCAACTAGCATGGTGTAAATTCTATTAACTAGGGAAAGCTTAATTACACTGTTGGTTAAGCTAGTCAAAAAGTTTGGGGATATTAACCACATTTTCAAACTAGAAGTTAAGACATTTTCTAGTTTGTTTACAAGGAGCAGCTTAATTCTTCAAACCAAAACCAAGTTTTGGCACTGACAACTACAAAGCTGTCAGGGATTTGGTGCAAGGGATGGAGAAAGTCTGGGTAGAGGTGAATGCTGGAAGAATTTAAAAGTAGGTAGAGTAGAGTAAAGGTTACAACACTTGAACTTCCTGAGAAAGACTGAGCTGTGTTGTCCAAAAATCCTAACACTGTAACCAAGCAAAACAATTATTTGTGGTTTTCCTGAAACTGTGGAGCAGGAACATATCTGATTCTTTTAACTAAACAGATTTACATCAAAGGTAGCTATTTAACCATAACTTTTTCTAATCAGATCAACTTTCAAGAGTTTATTGAGGCATAAACGGTTTTACAAGTTATCTGTACTACACATTACACAAACAAGTAAGTGCATTTTAGTCTCTCCTATGAAGCTTGCTTGTCTGTTTTAAGAGAGACTTAACTGATAAATATGAAGAGATTGCAGATTTCTCAAGTAATTACTAAAATTCTTCTTGCCTCTAAAAAATATGTCAGGTCAATGTGGTTCATTGCTTTCTATAATAGAAGAGAAAATACCATTTTGTTTTCTTCTAATATAATAATATAAATAGTAAGATCATAGGAAGCACAGAAGGCAGTCATTCTGCTGAACCCTTTATATACCTTAGATAGGAAAACCTCATACATTACCAAAATGGTGACTTGGGCTGATAAAGAACTATAGAGATAATTCATAGGACCAAACGTCAAGACATACACTTGTTTCAGAAGGACAGAGAAGAGAGGGAAAGGAAGGAGAAACTGCCTTATGTAAGCAAGTTACTTTTTCTAGGGCCTTCCCCCTACATCAGGAGAAAGACAAACCAAGGGGTCTTCATCCATCAGACCAGGAGTGTTAGGAAGAAGATGTTTCATTATTCTAGCTAAATGAAAGGACTAAAGAGACTATTACATGCCTGGACATCTGTTGGGCAACACAGGCAGGAGGAAAAAAATACCTCTTAAGTTCTTGGAAAGTGCCAGGAACAACATTGTATTTCAAGAGGTGAGAGAAGTAACTGGAGATGGGATTTTCCGTATTTCATCCTGAGAACTAGAATGCGATCAAGGAAGAAAATTCGCATGAAAGTGATGGTGAAATTATGAAGTTCATAATTCTTCAGAAAAAAAAGGGAGGAATAACAAAAGAATAAAGAAAATAAGTTTGAGTATTGGAAGATTATTGTTATTCATGGAAAGGCAGTCTAAGGGCAAAGTGGATGAAAAGAGTTGGCAATTGATACAAACATGTTATGAACTTAAAACACAAACAGGAGGTCATTCGTTCATGCAGAAGCACAAGATCTTTGTGTAGGAATAATCTGTCAATAAGTAGAGGTTGGGAATAACTTTGCAAGCAGCTTTTCTGCACAATAGCATCTAGGAGATACAATGGATGGAAAAATGAACAGAAGCCAAAAATGTCAAACTGCTGTGAAAAAAATGCAATTCACATAAGCACAGAAGAGTCATATGTGGAACACATGGAGGAGTGTTTTCTCTGTGTAGCGCTGTTAAGTCCTCAGCTGCAGTGCTGTGTCTAATTTTGGTTATTTCAAGAAAGATGTGGGTGATAGGAATTATGGAAGAAAGCAAAATTGAAGGGGTATAAAAGACATGACATCTGAGCAAAGACAGATGGAATTGGGCTTGGTGTAGTGGAAAACATGTAATTCATTTTAGAAAAATATGAGAGACTGTTGCAAAAACAATGTAATCTAGTGTCTTCCATTCCTACTGTGGTATTGAATTACAGTAAGAAAGACAAAAAATAGATATTGCATTAACTCCATGGATAGTTAAGCACTGAGACAGATTACTGATGGAGTTGTTGGTGTCTAGATTGTTGACCCTTCCCTTCCCTTCCGTTCCCTTCCCTTCCCTTGACTGAATCAGACAGGTGTTATTCATACAGGTAGCATGTGTTTACTACTGAATGATGTACTCATTAAATGTTTATGTGCTCCCAAGGGTCAGTGAATGCAGCAGTTTTCATCTAAAGGAATCAGTGTAAATATTACTGCTCACCAAGCATGCACTTCATGACTCTTATGAGCACATCACTTAGTATTTTGCTTGCCAGGACAGACCATAGTTAAAATTGAAGGGGTTTTTTTTATTTTGCAAATATGTGCATGGACAATGACCTTCCACCGGTACTATTTAATCTAGGAAAAAGAAAGTTTAAAAAGCAGAGGCAGAAGATAAGTGTTCGAAGATACATGTAAAGCATTTAACACTAAGCAAAATAAAACTCTTAAGACTAATGAAAATGGGCTTCCTATTCAAATAACATATATGCATGCCTCCTGACTGATGGAGAGGATGTGTGTATCAGGACTGGGCTGGAGGTGATACCATGTGGTTCAGGAGCACAGTTGTTCCTCAATCACCTTCTGCAACAACCTCCCCACAGTGCTTCACACCATGGCTGTCCTCTCTTCTGAGAGCTGTAGCACCTGACTGTGCAGCTGGTATTACCACTTTCCTTGCTCCAAAAACACACTTTTCCTTGATTTAGAAGTTCCCAATCCTTTTCCCATGACTTCAGTGTCAAAAATCTTAGCTATTCCCTAACATAACACCTCATGTTCACCTCTGAGTTATATGGCCCCTGCGAGCTTGAACGGGAAAAGTCATCCTCGGATTAATGAGGAATTATCTTGAAACAGGGGAGACGAGGCAAATTTCTGAAGGCAGGTGCCTTGTACTATTTGTGCATAAACTGCAACTGATCACCAAAATAAATGATCCTGGCTTTAAATCTCTTGGGATAGAGAAGATGAGCTGCTGTTCATAAAGTTGCATTATGTGGTCACAATATTGTTTTTCTTTGGGGTAGCTTGTTTTTTTTTCCATGACAGCCCATTCACTCATACTTGTCTGTAATCTCTTCTGAGGAAAAATTTCTTCAGACAACAGCAGCAGGACTTCTGCAGAGTGGTGGTTCCTGCCTTTCAGACTGCTGGGTCCGTGGTGGCCAGTCTGATGCTGGCTCCTGTGACAGCGAGTTCTGGTTCAGAGGGAACAAGACTGACTGACAGGGCTGAGGGAAGGAACAAAGTATTACACCTGGCTGACACATAGATAGCTTGTGACGAGAGACAGAGCAAGAATTCCATGTCTCAAAGCTGCCTTAGTCAAACCCCAGTGCTTAAAAGGAAGATGCTGACGTATTCTAAATATCCTCCCTCTTGAGTACCATGTGGTAGACTCTCAGATATCACTACCATCTCCTTTTTCTCCTTCTTCCTTCTTCCACTTGAGAAGTAACAGTATTCGCTTACCACAGTTATGTGCATACTCTGCAGACTGGGATCTAAAACTACCTCCTTTTCCCATAAGTTCCTGACCCAGTCCTTCAGTTGACAGGTGAGCAGAGCTTAGGAGCATGTTTTCTCCAGTGTAGCCTTTAACAATTTACAGTCACGAGAGGGAAAGAAACCCTTCACATGAACCAGGGAGTGCTCAGGCAACTAAGGGGGCTAGTGAGATACCGATACTGGTTTTGTCCTGTTGATGTAAACCCTAGATCAGGACTGTCTGTACTGTTTTCATGCAGTGCAGAACTTTTAGTTCTAACTGTAATTGCATTATTAAACTGGTTATGTAAGTTTACACTTCTGTATGCATCACTGCACAGTCATGCCTAGACTTTCACCAGACTTTCCTTCTGTTGTACTACTTTCTAAACAGATTATGAGAACTCTAATGAATGTCTAGTTGGATATAAATTAACATGGGAATCAAAAAGGTCTGATGAAGGATATTTTCTTTTAAGTAGGAGCGGGTGCTTCCACGGTACACACAAGAACATACCTAAGTAGCTCTTAAAGATTCAGGAAACAGTTAGGCTTTTCTAGTTAGCAACAAAAAATGCCAAAAAATGTTAGACTGTCAGAGACCAGCTTTTGAAATCTATTGATCTTCCTTTATGTGCCTACGATTATGAGAGAAAGGGTAGGAACACTGAAAATGTATTTCCATTATTGCCATGTATTTTTAAATTCTCCTTTATTCTTTTTGAAAGGATGTCAAACTATCTAAGCTTTACTACTAAAATCTATCTGAAGCTCCTGAATGGTCTTATAATTGTCTAATGAATTACTTAGTACAGGAATCAATTCAGGTAGCAAATCAATTAATTAACTGGCCTGGAAAATAACTTATGTTCAGAGAACCAGAACACGGTTTTACGGGATCTTTATCTGCACTGCAGGATGGTAATAGAATAGGCTTTCTAAAAAGTAATTATTTGGTATCAAATAGTAACCTGACAAAAGTAAACTCAAAGAAAAAGAAGAATTTCAGTTTTAAAATATTACTTTGACTTATTTAATGGATACAAATTTATTTAGGTCAATGAAAAAGAAAAAAAAAGATTTTTTTCTCCTGCTCCTCCTTGCAACAGTCTATGTAATTCACTAGGACCCAGCTGT
>VZTO01018746.1:0-16368 GCA_013400615.1 Syrrhaptes paradoxus | reverse complement strand
AGACTGTAGGCCTCTTATAAAGAAGAGTTATTTTAAATTGACTTAGTTTTGGAATATCTTGACAATTTAGGAAGCTGATGATATCGTTTATCTACAGTTTTGTCTGCTAGTGACTGCTTGCTCTCTCTTTCTCTATTACTTTATTATGGATCTTTTTACTATTTATTTTCTTCTTCTGAACTTTTGTACTCTTTCTTGTATTTTCATTTCTCCCTTCTGTGTCACAATGCATCAGAGATCAAAAGGTATATCCTGCTTCATGTCACATTATCTGTAGGATCCATCAACTTCCATCAGGATCTTCCAGACTTTATTTGATGGGATTTTAGTTGATTATATGATCTTTAATTGATTTTTATTCATATTTTGCATGTATTTCTTAGAATACTGTGTAGTATGGATTTTTGAAGTGTGGATTAATGCTTTTTTTTCTTTCTGTGTTTGTATAGTACGTGGTATAATGACTGCCTCCCATCAGTTGACAAAAGAAAATAAATGGGTTTTTTATTAATGTATTCATAACAAACAATATATTAAAATTCTACTGATTGCATAGTTATATAATTAACAGTAGACGAATAATAAAATGCCTATGTATACCTGGATATAAGAAAAGAAACAGAGATTTATAGTTGCATCTTCATTTTTCAGCTAATAAAAAAGAAGATTGGGAAGGACCTTAGAATACACCTTTTTCCTTCTACCAGAAGAAAGATGCAAGAAACAAGTTGTAAAATCTGTGATTTACACCAGTGCACCAAAAATGAGTGGTTCTACTAATATAAATTGCAGCATTTATTGCGTTAACATTTTACCCAACAAATACAATGAGAGTGAAATTAGTTGGATTTCCACCAGTCTATTTACTAACTGTAAAACCATATGAACAGAGAGTTGCTGACATAACTGTCTCCTAGATCAGATTTTATTTGTGGAATTTTTTCTAAATTAACATTGAAAAAATCCACTTTCCTTAAACACTACATTTTTTCACAGGCTTTTAAGAAGCTTTATGCCACATCCCACAACTAATAATACTTTCTAAATCTGTACTGAAGACTTCACAATGATCTTTCATTCTGTGACACAAGCCATTAAGCTGGGCTTATCTGGCTGGTGCTGGAGGATCCACACACACGCACGCACATACACAAAGTCCACACTGAAGACCAGTTCGTTTCCTAGCAAATATATTATTTAAGAAGTGGAGAAGCAATCTCTCTGCTCATACTATTGGGAACATTTATCTCATCCAGATGCACTGGGAAAGACAACTAACCTTCATGAGGAAGAGAATACCTGAAACAGATTTGCGGGGAATGGAAGTCTACTGGTAGAAATTATAGCATAAATTACTTTTGCCTTGGACTTTTGACAAATTCACCATTGTCTGAAAAGAGAGATAATTTTTCATAACCACACATATACATAACATAAGAGTAAAATGCATATATATGTATGTAAAATATACCTAGTATATATCAAGTCTGCATATGCTCATGCATACATAAACCACAATAAATCAATCTTAAAATTCATAAATCATGTGTTCACTGTGACTTTCTATGTAGGCTATTACAAGTACTGCCATATTGAAGCCTAAGGAGAAGGTTCATCTATACTTTTCTCTTTGTCAGCTTTTAAGGGATCTAATTGCCTAATTATCTGCTCCAGTGCAATGGAGGAGTGCTGCAGCATTTCTCCTCTCCCCCGGGGAACGTACACAGTCTCTGGGAAGCTGCCATCTGCTTCCATTTAGAATAGTGGTGAAACACTCATTTTAGCACTGAGGGTTGCCAACTTCATCTGTCACTAAAATGTGTTCAGAAAGAATTGACCATTTCATTATTCTGATTCCTGTTAGACATCGTAAAGAACATCCTGGTACTAAGACCAGTTTATCATCTGAAATGAAAAGATGTATTTCTTACTTAAAATAGCCACAATACTGGAAACCTCACTGCAGGTAGAAAACAGCTGAAGTCAGACATTTCAAAGTTATTATTTTCACTTTGCTCATCCTGGTTTGACCAGGTTACAAAACACATGTTCTGAAATGTTTCAGTGATCGTGCACAGCAAACATTAAAACCAAACCAAAACACCAACTCCCAGAAAGTAAATACTTGTGGTCTATTTGCTGTGTGCAGTTCAACTCCATTCAGTAGCTCACTTCAGTTACTGCTAGTAAAATGTAGAGGAACTTGAGGGCTCTAAAAATACATATGATTTGATGATTATTGCATGGTGCAAGTGAAACCAGTGGCAGTGTAACCTCCTTGTGCTTCTCCCAAGATATTTCACTTCCATTGCCTTGGCCTGGGTAACTTGCAGACATGTAACTGTTGTACACATAATATATTTTCTAAAATATTGTCAGTAGAAACAATGAGAAACATTTTCTCCTAAGATCTATCTGTCCAGTCAGTCAATCAAAATAAGTGCAGGTATTGGTTGAAATTTTTCAAGTGTTCTCCACAGTGGTTTGGAGACTAGTCAAATATCAGGCTCTGCATCATCTAGCATTTTTGTAACAGAGTGATATAGCAGCTAATAACATTTAGAGAAAAATCAAGCAATCTTTGACTGGGTAGGTAGTTCTAGCAAAGAAAAGCTTGCCTTGATTAAGATCATATTTAAAAGCTAGAGATCTATAAGTCAGTCTCTTACTTTCCTGTCAAGATTTTAGGCCATATAAGCAGCTTTTCCGAAACAAATTCTAACTGGCAATTTCCCCTCCCATTTTTAAATCTTTGAAGTAGTTATAATCCTGACCTGTGCATGTCACTGGGATTCTTCCCCATCCAATGTCAAGTCAGGATACAAAACTTTGTCTTTTTCAAGACATGACTTCTCTGGAACACATTTTACCTTCATGGCTGAACTGTCTACACATGGCCTCCACAGAACAACTGAGAGAAATTTGAGAAATGCCATGCTGCTTTATTCAGCTAGATATGTTTATGAAGTAAGCTGTAAAATGATGGGGGAAATATTTTCTTAAATTTATATATGTTTAGACACAAAAGCAATAGGCATAATTGACCCTACATTTATAAAAAGTTGACCATCCTGCTATATCATATGTTCTTTCATATGGCTTCCCTAAAAGTGAAAATAAGAACTGCTACATGAAAGCAAATCCATAGGCTAGGGGACAGTGTTATATACTAGCTTACAGTATGAATTCCATGCCAGCAGATTAGTTCTATTTCAGTTTTTTCCAAAACATATATGGAAGTGATTAATTGTATAATCATGTTACTACAGCACCAAACTCCTCTAATATGAAGTAATTTTAGGTTGTTAATTGTTCCCCAGAAGACACATTAATATAATTGTTGAAACCACAGAGTCTGTATCTTTACTATACCACAGCGTGTCTCTCTTTACTAAGATTAAAACTATAAAATAATTACTAATTGTAAGCACTTTGAAATTGGTATCCTACTGCTATTATGCAGTTTTCACATAAAGGAATTCAACTAGTGAGTTAAGAAATCTGTTTTTAAACTTACATTCAGAAAGCATTAATAATCTTCATCAAAAGGGGAGAAGCTTCTATCAAGAAGCACAAGTTGATGTGATTGCATAGCAATTGTCACGTTGTCTTTCTGCAAATCCTTATCAAAGCTTTTCGCATAGTTAAAGACCATCAGGATACAAATACGGGGGGGGTAGAGGGGGTGGAAAAAACCTCAGTTAATTAAAGTTAGTTACAAATTAAAAGACACAAGCCCCTAATAAATGCTCTGAAACTGAACTACACTGTTAACCAATTACATCCTCTCGTTGTCCTCCACTCCCAAAACAGCTGAACCAAAACTGTAAAGTCATAAAGCAATTTTAATTTAATTTTTCTTTAAATCAATATTTATACATTTTTCTAAGTTCTTTTTTTTTTTGTTTTAGGTACTTGCCTTCCATAGTTGCAAATCAACACACTCAAATAAAGAAGAGTATAATAAGTCTTTGTCCTACCCTGAAATGAAACTGTGATTGCACTTGATTTCCCTGCAGCTCCCAATTTCCTCAGATTTGACAACTTTCTGTTTATAAGTACCGTAACAATTACTTACACTGTTCACTTTCTGGTCTCAGTTCTGTCTTGTAGTTTACAGGCATGGTTTTACCACTGGAACAGCTGGACAGCATACGGCTCCCTCCATCACAGTTGCATCTACTTCAGCTCTATACACATGAGCATACTTTATGAGATTAACTGTAATGATTTAAACTTCTAAATTTTTACAAGATCTTGCCTATTATTTACCATCAAAGTATGGTTCAGTTGTCATTGTTTCTTTGTAGCAGATTTCTGTCCAAAACCCAGTAAAAGTTCAGAACCTGCATATTTCATTTTATTTTCAGAGTGTTTTGATGGGGAAAATACATATTGTGGTATCCGGTTGCATCCCACTCATTCTCTCTACACTGGGTACTTTTTATTGAAGAACCATGGTTTCAAAAGCTGTATTAGTACATCAATAAGTTATTCTTGCTACCACTACCAAAACCAAAAGGACTGCTGTCACCTAGTCCTAATATTCCAAAGTCTTAAAGACATCTTCCAGTTTTGCTTAGAAATGGTCAACAGTTGTACCTCTACTTTATCAACTAATTCCCCAGTCAGAGCATTTCGATACCTGATTTTTATCCAGACACTTGGCACAGCACCACTTAACAAACCTCAGGACCCCAATTCAATATTATCTCACTAAGTTATGTACAATATTTAGACAGAATCACTTCTTCACACAATGAATCTTGCCATATTAATTTTGAATTCATGGCCATTGTGGTGGCAGGTATTTTTGCCCTTTAACTGTGAGAGTAAATGAATAAAATTCAGATATACCTCTGAGGTCAGTGTCAAGCCACTCACCTTCCTAAGCAAGTTCATTTACCAAGAGTCAATAAAATCATTCTCTATCACTTGCTGTATCCATGAATAACTATTTCTTTCTATACAATGTGAGCGCTTAAACAGTGTCTTCTTTCCTCCTTCACTGTTTCCACTCCAGTTTCTTCTATGGCCTGATGCTTAAAGAAGCTTTCATGGGAGATAAGAAACATGGTTTGCATCCAGATGTCCTGTTTACAGGGGAAGCGTGCTATCTGCTGAGAGTTCTGAGATCCTCAAAGGGATTGGTGTCATCTTATGATGACACTATTTTAATGAGTTCACAGCTGAATGCACAAGTCTGTGTAATTATCTTTAGTTGCAAGCTTGGCAACACCACTCATTTCATGAATCACTCTGGTGTTACTGCTGGTTTTTGATGCATCCTTCAATTTAAATCTTTCTTTTACAAATCCATGTCATTCTATTACCATCAAATTGTTTTTAAGAGCTTGAAAGACTTGGTCAGTTAATTGAAATTTAATAAATATTCGTGAAGTGCTCTCTTTTTTCCCTCATATCTTATAGGTCTTGTTTGGTTATTTGTGTGTTTATCTTTCTTGCATATTTATTCAGAATTGCCATATAGTCAGTCCTCATGAGGAATTTTTACTGGTCAATGTTTCATACTATTATATCCGGTGGCAGAGCACACACGTCTGAGTGTTTGTGTTTCTTTAGATAGTGAGTGTCCAAGGCGTATTCATACAGCAACAATATTTCTGTGACAAACTTGCCCATTTTTCATTTTATGGTGAGACTTGATGCCATGCAGGATCTGTATCAGATCAGGGTAAAAGCTGCTGTTTAATGCACTTCATCTCTTCCATGAAAGTGTTGTACGTGTACAGTAACAGCAGTTCACAGTCATGGCATGCAGAATTTTCATGGATTTTAGTGGATCTCCAAGTAATGGCATTTGGAAGGTATAACATGGCAGAATTTTGGCTTATGTAGTTGCTACATAATATGTAAAAGTTTCTTACTAAGAAACATTTTTTTATTAAGAAAGTTTCTCATTAAGGTATATGAAAAATGACAACTTGTATTCTTCTAAGTTTGAATTTGGAGGATCACATGATTGCCATTATATCTTCTTAAAGGGTGCAGTAATTTAGAAAAAAACTACAACATGGCAAAAAAGAAATCAGTATTTAGCAGTGAGCATGTGTATTTTAGTTCAAATATCTATTCAAATTTGATAGTGAATCAAATTATTGTGTTGTCCTATGGCATGCCACTTCTTTTCAGGTTTTTTTACGAAGTTAGTCATCTACTCTATAACAAAAATTATTTTTTATTTTTCTTTCTTTAGATATAAATTTTGAGAGATTAATTTATCAATATGCCTTAATTTTCTAGTAACCTACAGTTCCAGTGTTTTCATCCTGTGAAAGCGGTTCTCTGCTCCAGGTGTACAGAGAGATTTCAATATTTGGAAGCTTGCTTTATTTGAAAAACAGTGTGTAAATCATGTATCTAAACATTTTCCAAATAAGAAGAGCCTCAGCTCAGGGGGAAGGGCACACTGATATAACCTCTCACGCTTTATTACTAAAAAGGCAAGCAGATCTAACTCTTGGAGAAAACACTTTGCAGTTAAAGTTTTAGCTCCACTTTTGTGCCCTCTCCATGCTCACCAAACAACAAAAGATAAAATAGCAGAAAATAAGTTCTGAAGGCAAAAATAAGAAGATAGAGATTGGGACTTCTTCAGAAACGTCCTCTGAATTGTTTATAGGACCAGAGGGAGGAGGAGAGAGACCATTTGAATGGCTGGCAGAGATGATAGAGTAAGAAGCAGATTCAGCAGGAACTAGAGACAAAGGAAGAAAGGGTGCCAGTACAGGAGAACAGGATTTCATCTGAGCCGTAAGGGAATCAAGCTGCTGCCACTTACAGTTAAGAAGGTCAAGAGATGGAATTTAAACTGTGGAACAAGAGGAAGCTGGAAAGCACAGAAGCACAAATATTTTGAGATTATGTTTCTATAATAGATTAAGAAATTAAATTTTGTATCTGTATAGAGGATCTGTTAGATCCAACAGCTTGAGATAGGTGAGCCTTCTGCAGTTTGGTGCCCCCAGTTCGAGTCAATAGAAAAGTGGAAAAACACACATACACAATATGTAGACTGGCCACACAGATCACAGACAGCTACACAGTGTTTCACATGAACGCAGACAACACCAGCAGCTTCATCCTGCTTCTCTCACTGTCTGTGTCTCATTAGTGACAAAATACACATTATTATTGTTATTATTATTGTTGCTCTTATTGTTATTATTTAATTATCTGGTATATATAGTAATATCTATATTATATATAGATACATATATTATATGGTATCTATTACAGACACTTTCACACATGATCCTCCAAGACCATGACCCCTATCCAGTTGCTGGAACAGATCACCTCACTCGGATGTCCATGCACATAGAGCTGGCCAGGGCACCTTTGGTCTCATAGTCAACCCTCTTCTGCCCTTGCCCTTAGAGACACAGGTGCTCCCACACCTAGGGTTGTGCCTTCAAGATCCACATACACGCCTGGCTCCTAGGCCAATTCACCTGCTCACCAGCTGGCCCATCTTGATCATTGGTAGTGATCACACACTCACTTGCTCCAGTTGCTAACACCACAGATTCCCCCCGACACACACATGCACATGGAGTAGAGAGCCCCTTACCAGAAAATAGTTGAAGGTGAAGTTTCATAAGATGACAGGACAGACCGCACTGACCAGGCATGGGGCATGGCCAGACAAGCACATCAACCAGCAAAATATTTACACAACAGGCTCTTTTTATTCCCTTACCCCTCTATTTTCCTGTGCTTGGCCCTCAACCAACCAACTAAATCATATTTTCCTGCCTTTGGTTCCTCCTGTAAGCACTCAATAATAAGTCCTGTGTGATTCCAAAATGTTCTTCCCCTGCATCCCATGTGTCCTACCACTGGGCTGTGGCCTGACCCTTAGTCTGAAAGGTGATACAGAGAGCTGCTCCTGACAACTCATCTGGATGGGTTTCACACCTGGACTCTGGGGCTGAGGATCTCCTGGGACTGCCCTGTTAGGGGCCTGGACACTGCATACTTCCTCTGAGTCCTTAATTTTTGTTCCCACTTGTCATTGTGCTCCTCTGGGCTTGTGAAGATGGACCTGTGACAGGCTAGTGTCTCCTGCGATGGGTCTGGGAACAGCTCTTTTGTGGGTGTGCAGATGAGATTTTATTGCATAACCTAACAGTATCTGCATGCAAAGGATAGTTCAGAGGATGTAAATAATCAAATAAGAAATTGAAAATAAACTGTCAGTTACACAGGGTGCTAAGGGAACAAAAACTCTGGCAAATATTACTACATGAATTCTAAAAAATAATGTGAGAAATGAGACATCTGGGTCTTCATTAAGATTCTGATACATTAAATATACTGTGAAGAGAGTGAAAGGCAGCAAACAGAACACTATTATTGTGATGTAAAAATAAGACAAAGCAGATCATACTAGTCAAGGTCTGTACCATATCTTAAACAGAGCTTTGAATCAAGTTGACACACTCATAATTTAAGCAATTTAATGCATAATAAAATGGGTTCAAGTTCCTAGACAGAAAAAGAATAATTAATTATGGGGTGTCTGTTCCAAATCTGAGGAGAACTTCTGAGCAGAAAAAAAAATGGTAGCATGAGACTGCTAAATATGATGCATGATACGGGACTTCAAACACTCAAACTTTTATAAAATGTTGTGTGCTGTTCCAGGCAGTTGGATAATAATCTTGGTAAGACTCACATTTGCAGATCTTAGTTAAGGAAAAAAAATCAGGTTAGTAGTAATTAAAAGAAGAACAGGCTAGTAGTAATTAAATGAACAAAGGAGCCTAGAATTATATTAAGGAACAACCTGGACATATAGAATTTAGAAGAATGTATTAATCAAGTTATGTCATTACATACACCAATTTGGCAATGAAAGTTAAGATTGAACCATCCTTAAGTGAACACTCTCATTCTACTCTAATATACATAGTAAAACACACCTCTAGACAAAAGGGTACCCACCTCCAGGAGCAGGCCCCTACTCACTGAAAATGTTCAATAGAGAAATTGCATGATGCAAACACATGTAAATTTATTAGAATAATATGCAAATAATTATCCAATCACTTGTTATAGGGAAGTACTTTGCATATAATCAACTTGTAATTTTTGTAATAAATTGAGCGCAGAGATTCTGGTCGATGTGCTTGATTTGTGGAAAGTCACCATGCACCCAGCCTTGGTGAGTTTTGCACAACTCTGAAATAAAATCAGTGTTTTGACTTGGTGTGTGAGATTGGCTAATTGCATACCAGGTGATAAATCCAATTTTTCAGACAAAAAGTCATCTGCTGGAAAAAGCCGCATAGCAAACTGCAAGCACACCAGGAAACCACTAGAGTGCATTGAGGACAACTTCCTAGTACAGGTGATGGACAGCTCAACCAGAGGAGAGTCACTGCTGTGCCTGTTCATTACCAATGCAGAAAACCTTATTGGAGAGGTCAAGACTGGAGGTAGCCTGGGCTACTGTGATCATGCCCCAGTGAAAAGACAAAAATACTAAGAGAACAGCTTATCCATAAAATTATTTAAAGACTTTTGTTATGTGTTTATTTCACCATCTATTTACTTTCCCTGTCAACACTGTTCAACAAATTCCATGCTGTATCTGAGCTTTATTACCCACAGGATGTTTTATTTACATTATATATTTGTTCCTTGCTGCTGTCACTGAGAACAGATTTGACCATCTCCCACGGTTATATTCTTTTAGTGATCAGTAATTGACCGTAACTGTTTGTCACCCTGGGCCCTCTGTTGTTGTCTCATTCCAACACTTTCAAGAAAGTTGCTAACTTATTGTTCTTTTACTTTTAGGTCCCTTTATTTCACCATCTAGTACTCTGTACCATTTCAGCAAAACTATCATATCATAGAATCATAGAATGGTTTGGGTTGAAAGGGATCACAAAGATCATCAAGTTCCAACCCCCCTGTCATGGGCAGGGACACCCTCCACTAGCCCAGGTTGCTCAAAGCCTCATCCAGCCTGGCCTTGAACCCTTCCAGGGATGGGGCATCCACAGCTTCTCTGGGCAACCTGGGCCACTGCCTCAATACCCCCTGCACAGGAAAAAACGTCTTCCTAATATCTAATCTAAATCTACCCTCTTTCAGTTTAAGTTTTTATCTTATCACTACACTCCCTGATAAAGAGTGCCTCCCCATCTTGAAGTGAATCACATATTTCAGTTACTATTTCGAGTATTTTAGTTTAAAAATTAATGTGAATTGAGACAGAAAAAAATTTAAAAATCAAGTTTCTGACAAAGTCATCAAATCAGGCAAAAACTGTCTCAGGCTTACTGAAAATGAAAAGGCTGAGGGGAGAGAAATGAGAAGGTGGTGTGTGACAAAACCAGGTTACATTCTAGTAAGTGTTATTTGGACTAGAACAGCCAATGATATTCACTGAGTTATAGATTAAAAAAAAAAAAATAGGGCCTTTACCATACCTTGAAAAAAGGTAAACCTATTTTAAAAGACAGAAGTGTGGAGTTTTATGTCACTCAGGTGACAGCAAAAGAGAAATCCTGTCTCTCTTCAGTCATTTTTCTGAATGCTGATCTGTTCAAGGCATTTTTTTGTATAAACCATCTGTTTGGCCTGAAGAACTTTACAGTTACAGAAGATTTGTTGCTGTTCTGAAAAAGACATGGTGTCAGCCATGCTAAAAGAAAAAAGCTTGATCAATTATGTCCAGACTTCCTTTAGACAAAAATATTGTGATATTTAAGTATTTCAAAATACACTTATTCCTAGAGTCAAGAGCAGCTGCTGCTTTGCTTCAGAGCTAGATGAGTACATAGACATTGCAATTGTCACTGGATTATTTACACGTACATAATACAAGACAAATCAAAGTTGTTGTAAGCTGTTTTGTTTTGTTTTGTCACACCTACCAACTTTAATACACACAGAGGAAGTATTCAGACATAGATTATGTGGTTTCCCACAATAAAATGGTATAGTCATAGGATAAAGGCAGGCAACTATATGTTCAATGATATGAACATACTGGATGGGTGTACGCATAGCAGCTGCTGCAATGGTAAAAGGACTGTTTTCTCCCAGTCAACTGACTACCGCTTTCTGAGGCTGTTAGGCTCCATTCACATGGCCCTGTACAATCAAAAATGCAGATCATGTTTTTTAATAAAACCATAAATAAGTACTGGTGTGGGCTTTGGGATAATTAAGCACCTTTTTATTTAATTAATTGTAAAAACAGATTAGACTTTTTTATACACCAGGTAGCTAGCTGCAACCTGTATGGAGGCAGTTGATAATAAAGTGGGTCACGTATGAAACAGCATAAGGAAGTCTTCAAACACAGCTTGGCTTAATAAACAAAATTAATAGATAAACCATACTTTGTCTATTGTTTGTTGAAATATTTATATTTATGAAAGAGACAGAGAACTAAGTTAAAAGGGACCAATAACAGAATCAAAGACATTAAAGACACAAAATAAATACGGGAAATATCACTATAACCAGCTGGGATAATTTTGGAGCTCTGCTTCCTGACTGGAACTAGAGCTGCATATACTGCCATTAGCAATGTCTCCTGCTGAAGTTGCAGAAACAAGACATTCTCAATGCCTCTTTAAATGAAGGAAAATGGATTTTTAAAAAACCTAAAATGGACTGCATTATAAATTAATCTCTTACCTCAAAGGACAAACAAATGTCTAATATTCTGGATCAGCTTAAAGTGGCGGGTCAAATGGTAGCCCTTGAAACTTGATTTGTATGTCAAGTTCATTGACATTCCCAGCCTCATGCCTAAATTATTTTCAAATTCCTGCATCTTTGTTTCAGCCAAAGGACTATGATGAATGCTCTTTACAGAACTAAAAGGAAATATTTATAATTAAATGCTAAAATTAATAATAATGTTAAGTACCTTTGTAGAAGAATATATTACTGTAAAAATGAGCTCAATAAAGCCCAAAGAATTATTTAATGAAAAGATTTCTTAGATTTAGGATAAGCATTATTCAAGTTGTTCAGCTTATAAAGTCTGTGGAGATCTTATTTAACATTTTCTTTTAGTGAAAGTACAAGCTAATTAACATATCAACATCCTACTGCAGACTGGGATTTTCTATGATATTTAATATAAATCTCATACTTGAACTTTTCTGATTATTTTAATTAGCTTTGCCTTTTGTCCCACACCATCTATCAGAGAATGGAGGATGTTAAAAACAGCTTAACATCTGTACTTTGTATTATGAATGTAAAACACAGTGCAAATGTTAATTTGCTGTTATTACATTAGCAATTGTAGTTCTCAGACCGAACTGAAAAGGTGGATGAAGAATTGCAGAACTACAGAAAGATTTTAATTTGAATTTGTATTTGTGCTGGATAAAAGTAGGAACAAGCAATGGGCTGCAATATACAAGTTGACCAGGATGCCAGGCATAATTTAGAAAGGTAAAATGAGGTCTCACACCATTCCACCAAATCATGGCCATTGAAGTAATGGACCTGTGGGCCAATATCCCCAGCAATGGAAACATGTCAGAAAGCAGTCAATGAAGAAGTAGTAGATTGACCTGGTTTATGCTGGGACAGAGTTAATGTTCTTCACAGTAGCTAGTAAGAGCCTATGTTTTGGATCTGTGCTGATAAGAAGGCTGGTAACATACTGACGTTCATAGTTGTTGCCAGGACAGTCAAGGACCTTTCAGCTTCTCTGATTCGCAGGTGCAGCAGGAGCTAGGAAGGAGCATAGCCCCAGTTACTAGCCTAGGATTCAACCTTAGGTTTAGGATCGAGACCCAAATTGAGTAATGGTATTGTGGTGGGTTAACGTTGGCTGGATGCTGGTTGCCCACCAGGCCCCTCTATCACTCCCCCTTCAGCAAAATAAAGGGGGAGAATAAGAGGAAAACTTGTGGGTCAAGATAAAAACAGTTTCATTAAAGCAAAGGCCAAAGCCACCCACAGGAGCAAAAGGTAAACAAAGATGTTATTCTCTACTTCCCCTCAGTAAGCGATGTCCAGCCACTTCCTGAGAAAGCAGAGTTTCAGTATATGTAGCAGCTGCTCCTGGAGAAAAACATAGCAAGTAATGCCCCCCTCCTCCTCCCTTCCCTAGGCTTTTGTGGCTGAGCTGATGTCACATGGTATGGAACAGCCAATCTGGGTCAGCTGTCCCGGCTCCACCCCCTCCCAGGATGTGTTACAAACACCCTGCTGGCTGCCAGTGTGACACTCAACACTGGGAGGGCTGCTGTGGGGATACTGACTCCATCTCAGCCAGACCCAATACAGGTATATTCTATGTAATGCACATCATGCCCAGTGTAGAAATGAGGATCTGTCCAGAAATGCTCTCTGTGGGTTGCCCTGCTCTCTCTGGGTAGCCCCTCTGTCAGGGTCATCTCTCATTCTTTCAGTCAGCTCTTGATCTCTCGAATACTTGGACTCTTATTTCCATTCTGGGATTGCAGTTTTGGGACTCTCCTTGCTACCGCATTGTTAGCTGGGAATGGGCTGTGCCTTGATCATTAGGTGGTAAGCTGTTTCACTGTGTGTCACTTATCTGTATATGTGTACATATTATTATTATCACTATTATTTTCAGGGTTATTGTAGTTTAGTTACTAAATTGTTCTTGTCTTAACCCATGAGTCTCTTTTTTCTTTACCCCTTTAATTTTCTCCCCCATTCCCAGGGAAAGGGTGGAGGGTAAGTGAGCGGCTGTGTGGTGTTTTCTTCTAGCTAGGGTCTAACCGCAACAAGATAAGATGAATGGTCTGTAGAAAGGAAGATGGAATGGCAATGAAATTCAATTGTCTATTACGTAAATTAGGAAAAGTATAAAAACAAATATTCTTGTAAGACTTCTGTTTGCGCAGATGCTGAAATGTTGTCCTAACAAGCTAGTTAGGACAATTAATTGAGGCCATATGAAACTACCTGGATGAGGTCTGAGCTATGTTTTCTGTAGGGAGAAATTCTTCATTTTTTTCAAGTGAGAGTCTCTGCAGACTCCAGACACAGTTCCTGAGGCCAAGTGCATCTTTTGACTGACGTAAGCAGAACTACCAAAATACAGTAGAAAAAATATAAAACCGTATTGTAGACAGTGTATGAAAAGAGACACTTGTATTTTTCCCCCGTCTTTTCAAGCATTGTACACTTTCAGAGTTGGAGATATCTTTACACATATGTAAGAGTTCATAACTATAACTAGCCCACATATTCTAAATTCTGTGTTCAGACAATACAGGTCCTGGTTCAGAGGGCAGTAAGAGTAAGCAACCTGATCTAGAACAAGAAAAGAATGTGAAGAAGGATAAGAGACTGATGAAATTTAAATCCTATAGATGTTTATTAATGATAATGGTCTTTGTTTAACAGTATTTTGCATTTACTGTGACTCTTCTGGCCCTTTGCACATTGAGAGATGCAAGACGTGAATATCACCCTCTTTATTATGGAGGGCAACAAATAAGCAGAGACAAACAATTATGACAACCCTGTTATTATTATAAATGGTTATTCTCTGTACTCCAGACTTGAACTTTAGTCTGCTCAGCCCTTTCTTGATGCTACTTGTCGTACTGTAGCTCATATATTTTGCTCATGTATAATTTTCCATAGACATTAAAAAAACTTCAGCGTGTAAAACCAACCAAAACAGAAGAAAGGAGGGCATTCAAGGTCACCTATTAGTACCGAATGTAAATGTTTAGAGGAATTTAAGTATATGGAAATGGCAAATGGCATTTAAAATATGAAGCTATCTATCAAATAAAAAGTTTATTTTTGAGAATATGTTTTCAAGAAAATTAGTAAAAAATACATTATGAAAATAACTCAGTAACAAACACAGGTATATTTATGAAGGAATGTAAGAATAAACAATCCAAATCACTGAAGTATGTCATATTTTTTCTTGAAAATCACTACTACATATAGCAAGACTGCCCTTATTTATGAGAAGCATCAGTTCTGAGGATGGCTATTCTGTAAGTTTAATAACTAATATTGGTTAATCTGTTTCTAATCAACAGAGCATTTCTAAGATAAAACTTTCACCTAATTCTTTCTAAACAGATAAATATTTTATCAAGTATATTTTTGTGTCAAACGGCTAACTGTCTCTTCTTGTTATGTCTGAATAAAGGACTATTCAGAAATGGTTTTTGTGTGTCTCATGAGCAAACTGTTACTAAACAAATCACAATCTACAATATCTTCTTCTGAAAACTGAAAGTTCAGTTTCCTGCTCAGGCAAGGACATGTGCTATATTCATCACTTGAATATCTTACTCTCCCCCAGAAGGCACAGACACTCAACCAAGATTCAGTTTGGCCATGCACAATAAGAATTTTCTAAACTGGTGACAAATAAGTGGACAATTTTTGTTTCTCCAAAACACATTTTTACAAAGCAAAATTCCCTCATTAAAATCTGTGTATGTAAGTTCCTATGTTAGTTAGGGAAACAAAAAATGTCTGTAGTTAACAATAATATTATAAAAGAAAGAGAAAAAAATAGAAAACTAAGATAAATTATATTTGTTTTTCACTACCTCAATAACATGAATGATAGATTGAGAACATCCACAAACAAAAAGGCTTTGATTTGACAAATGTTTCAGAACATATTTAGTGCTGGGAAATTTTTTTGGTCTGTCATTTACCCTTTTTTTTTTTCCCATTTAAAGAATGAATCAGAGGCTTATGAGACTTGGTAGGACCTTTTTAATAACAAAGAGCTGCCAAGGTATATATAGCTGTAAGGAGATGAAGAGGAGGACCTTTGTAACTTTTCCATATCTTCTGGGATATACCTTAGCTTTCATCCTGTCATCTAATCTTTACAGAAAGACACACGCAGTTTTATGCAACTGAGAGGAATTCAAGGTTCCCCCAGATGATTTAATTGCAGGATTGGTGTTTAAACGAGATCACATTAAGGTCACATGATGAGGCCACAATAAGCAGATAAGGCTCTGTCATCAGTTCAGTAAGCTCAGAAATCTCAAGGATGTTTCTCTAATGATTTATTTAAATATAATTCTTATTATCCAAATGTAAAATTGTTCTTACTAAGCAAGGGGAATGCTGAATTTCTGTTTCATTTAACAAGGTATTCTTTTTCTATAATTGTTAAAGAAGAGTTACTGCACTCTACATTCCTCCCTCCATTTTTATTTGTATTAAATTTTAGGTAAGGGCAAGCTCTGCCATTTTTATTTTATTATTTTGCAAGATTTTTTTTTTTACTTGATTTAAATAGTGCAATTCCATGAGAATTTTAATTAAAAAATAAATGAGTTTTGAAATATGTTGAGATGGAAATTAAGATTTATTGACCCAAGAGGTAAA